>CABHPR010146480.1:25492-51311 GCA_902168415.1 Peromyscus melanophrys
ACACACACACACACACACACACACACACACACACACACACACACACAGTATTCTCTCTAATGTGCCTCTCATATAGTGGCAGCTATTTGGTATGTTGTAAAACGTGCCCTGAAGATTAAAACAGGGAATAAAGTATTTACTACGTTCAGACCAAGTAGAGTATTCCTGTTAACACTTTCATTTGGAGTTTTTGCTTAATTAAAAACAACAACAACAACAACAACAACAAAAACATTATAACCGAACAACAACAACAAAAACATTATAACCGAAGCAACATGAGTGGGTCTATGTGTTGTGGAATGTGACTTTAACTAGGCAAAGATGTATTACATTTGTTTATGCTGCATGTGTCTAATGATGAAAAGATGTGTTGCTTTGCCTGCCTAAGGCACCTGATTGGTCTAATGAAAAGCTGAACGGCCAGTAGCTAGGCAGTAAAGGGATAGGTGGGGCTGGCGGGCAGAGAGAATAAGTAGGAGAAGGAATCTAGGCTCGAGAATGAGAGGAAAAAAGAGAATGATGGGGAAAGAGAGGGAGATGCCTAGGGTCAGCCAGACACAGAGTAGGACATACAGAAAGAAAGAAAGGTAAAAAGCCCCAAGGCAAAACATAGACGAAGAGAAACAGCTTAATTTAAGTTATAAGAGCTGTGGGTCAAGCGTGAGATCAGGCTGAGCATTATAACTAACAAGTTGTCTGTGTTATGATTTGAGAGCTGGTTGGTAGCCAAAAGAAAGCCTGGTACATCTGCGTGTTTAGGAAATGTATTTTACAGGTCACACGGATGAGGAATGACTGCAAAGTTGGCTGTATTAGATGGAAACTATGTGCAGGGTCAAATCTCCAGCATTGTCAGTGGTACTTGGTGCATAGTGATTACTAAATTAATACATTTCCGATAATTAAACATCCCAAACTTAATGACCATATTGATCACCTTTTCACTGGTGACTCTTGTTAGGGACTTGTGAATCTGACAAGATCTGATGTTTGTCTGGTAGCTGATTAGATACTGCCTGCAGCCACCATGGCTTCTGGGTCCCCTCACAGATCATTGCCTCCCTCCCTTTTTAATGAATTATTTTTTGATTTCACGCATGCATATAGTGCATTCTGATTACTTTCACCCTGCCTTCTGTTTCCCACTCACCCATGTCAGTTCCTTTTCCCTGTAAGCCCCTTTCCCCCATTCATGTCCTTTTGTTTTCATTTGTGACCCTCTGAGTTTCACCAGGGCCATCGGTGTGACCATGGACTTGAGAGTATTCATTGTAATGTGTTAGGCTCCCCGTTAGGCACACAACTGAAAACAGTGATTCTTCTCTCCCAGAATTTACCAGTAGCCAATAGTTCAGCAGTAAGGAGTAGAGTTCCGTGAGCCCCTTTCTCCCATCTGTGACTGATGGTTGACCAGGCCAGTCTTGTGCTGGCTCAGTGCAGGTAACTACAGTTGCTGTGGGTTTGGGATGACAGTGGCTGTGCTGTGCCCAGAAGGTAGCATTTTGCACCTTTCTCCCATTCCCCTGGCTCTTCTGCTGTGTTCCCTGAGCCTTCTTCAAAGGGAGTGGTACCTGCGATTAGCCGAGCATTCAACAACTGTCACGTCTTCTCAGCACCTTGAGCTGTCAGAGCCTGCAGTCACTTGCGGAGAGATGCTGAGAATAGCATCTGTCTATAGAGAATGTAAAGAGAAATATTTAGATACTATGTCTATGTAGTTAAGTAAGTTACCCACCAGGGCCTATGACTTTCTTAGCCATGAGTTCTGGACTAGCTTTACAGTACCAGGCACGGTTCCTTGTCTCTGGTGTGGGCCCCAAGTTTAATCAGAGAGCGGTTGGTGACCCCAGATCAGTTGTGCCAGTATTGCGCGAGTAGACTCCTCTTTCCTGGAAGGTTGTGTTCTCCTCAGAAGGAGCTGCGTATATGTCCTGTACTTGCGGTTGTCTCCACAGCACCGTCTCGGGCAGCATTCTAGCTTCACTATTTGTTGGTTGGCATGGCGCTTTATAGTTTTTACAGTGCCTTCCTAATTGGTTCCAATAATCGGTGCCTTCAAGAGCCTGGCTGATAGCATCTTCCTGGTTTGAGGATCGATGCAACCAAGGCTTAAGGAGGCCAAGTTAGTTCTCTCAGAAGGTCCTCGGTCATAAGTAGCAGAGCTAGAATTACAAGCTCCAAATCTATTGATTTCTGCACTCCTGTCCAAACAGTCTCTGAACATTAACAGCAATTTCCCCTCTGCTTTCTCTAGCTGAGACCCTCTTTATTTTAAACTCGGACACAGGGTTACTACATGAAGCATCTTCCAAATAGCATGTCTTCATCACCGACCACACATTCTGCTGGGTGCCAGTGTGGATCGTTCACAATAGTCCCCCGGGGTTATCTGTGGTAGAAACCTATGATAATGCTTCATCATGGTGGTGGTGGGGATTTAAACTAGTCCTCCTTACAAACAACCTATATTCTGTCCTATACATTGAAAATGTAAATGAATACAATAACCTAAATTATTCCATTTATTTAGTGTGTGTGTGTGTTGTGTGTACACATGCCCCTTTATGTATGCAGAGGCCAGAGAAAGAGATTGGGTATCCTGCTTTATCATTCTCTAGCTGAACTTGGAGCTAGGCTGGTGGCATTTATCCCTTCTCTGTCCCTCACAGCACTGTGATTATAGATGAGCATGACCACATGCAGCCTTTACACGGATGCTAAGGATTTGAATTCAGGTCATCAAACTTGCTCATCCAGTGAGCCATCACCCAAGCCCGCATTCTGAGTTCTAAATTCAAACTCTCTGAGAGCACTGTTCTCCGTCCATTCTTTCTTGGCTTGCATGCCTGGTCATTTTGAGATAGAAATTTAAGCAGTGATAAATTGGCTCTGCTGACATTTCTGGAATCTGGCCCATGAAGCAGACATCTTCCATGGAACAGCAGACAAGGAAGAGAAAAATACTGGCCAAACATTCAGATTCTCCAAGGGTGGCTCTTCCTGGGTGCTCATTTTGTGGAAACCTTTTAGCTGCAGCCCCAAACCAAACAGCACACAACCAAGTCACCAAGCCTTCGAGGCGCCTTATCTCACATCATTCTCATATTTTATTTAGTCATCTACTGAGAAAGATAATTTGGTAACTTCACCAAGATTCTGTCCAGTTTGTGGTTGGTAGGTCGGAGTTCTGACCAGACTGCTAAATTTAAACAGTGTCATTCTCAGACAAATGACTGTAGAACATTATTAGAACATGACTTGTCACCCGGATCTGGTGCTGTTGGAAAACATCCGACCTTTGGCTGTGTGGACACTGGGCTGTAGTATTAGAACTAAGGCATTTGAGGAGACAGCTGATGGTCCCTACTGTATTCTCTTTAGGTACAGCCAGGGAAATGGATGGTGGAGATGTTAAGAGCAGTTTGGGGTAGAAAGAAAGGTTTTTTTCTCCCTCTCTCTTTCATCCAGTGCCTGGCTTTTCAGTCAAGGCAGAGCCATTGTGCTGTGCTGGGCTGTGACAAAGCTGGGCCACATCATCCCTGGTGTGGCTGATTCACAGTTGAGGCCTTTGTTATCCTGGGATACAGCGGGGAAAGGATGCTGAGAAGGCCTCATTATAGGCCTTTCAGGGTGAGTTTCTGAGTTGCTCATTGCCATCTGCCTGCCCCCTTGCTCTTCAAGCCAGTCACACTTTGTGAAAATCTTAGGCATCTGATGCATGTGTCATGGACCTTGTAGGTGGACAGCTAGCCGACGCAGCGGTGGTTCTGTTTCAGAGAAATAATTCTGAAGGAAAGGAAAAGCTACCCATTCTCTGAGGCTGCAGAGATCGCTTTGTTTATTTTCGTTTTTAACAACTTGCTTCTTCCATTTTCCAAATTGCTAACGGCTTTCCCTTAAGATTAAGAGGTGAGCATGTGTCTTTCCTGTCTCTTGCGAGTGGCATGGTGCAGCTTAGTTTTATCTTGTTGAAAAGCTCTTGTCTTGCTTTGAACTGGGGGGAATTAGGCTATTCTCAACAAGGCCAGTGCTAGGACCAGAAAGCTCTCAGCTTGACAGGCAGTTTCTGTTGAGGACACCTGCCACCACTGCACAGTACGGCCATTGTTCCTTCTGTGAGCGCATTGTGAGCAGAGCTGTGACTTTTAAAGCCCGGAGTTGAGTCCTCTCTTTTCTTCCTGCCTGAATTTCGGTTGCAGTGGAACAAATTCCTGTCTGTTCTGATTTTGCTGATATAGATCCAGCAGGTGTGTGTCCTGTACTTGCGGTTGTCTCCACAGCACCGTCTGAGACATGTGTTACTTCTGAGAGTGCATGCTGAGGTATCTCAGTGGTAGAAGGAGCTATGTACAGGGTCGGAGTTGGAGGCATCCAGAGTGAGCTGGATTTAGATGCCCACTTCCTTGCAGTGTGGCAGAGGAAAAGCATTTGACCCCTCTGGATATGGGCTCGAAGTGAAGTCACCAAGGCCCCAGGATTAAGATTCTACCACTGTGCTCTTTGTTTCTTGGGATACATAGAGCATCTAGGGTAGCTAAAGGCCTTGGTACTGTGAAACTGTTAACTCTTCCAAAAAGCAAATGAAGCAGTCTTCTGGCAGCAATTCCTGAGCAGCAAGAGCTAAGAGATTAAGAAGTCTTCATGTGCTAATGTTAATTATACTAGTAGCTATGACAACATCTATACATTCCAAATATTGGAAGCCTGTGCAAGGAGGAATTGGGCCAATGCTATTCTCAGAGATCAGTCTAGAATTCTGGACGTGTGGCTGACTATTAAGAGCAAAATTTGGATAGGATTTTCTATCTGTGGAAACTTTGTGGAAAAGAGCAAGAAAGTACATTTCTAGGAAAGTTTTGTTTGTCAGCCTGAAGTGTTACTGGACACTGGGGTTTTGAATTCCTAAGTGAAGTGCTATACAGTGATGCCCCTTCTGTGGACTGCATGGACCAGGAGTGTTTCAGATATCTTTTATTTTTTTTCTGATTTTTAGATATTTATGTAATGAGATATCTTAAGGGTAAGGTCCAAGTATAAACGAAAATTTAATCTCTGTTTCCTGGCACCATATACATGTACCCTGAAGGGAAATTTATGCAATATTTTGAAGATTTTTCCACATGAAATTCAGTTTTGTATCACAGAATTTTCCACTTATGGGGCCGTGTTGGCATTGAAAGCATTTTAGGTTTTAGAATATTTTTAATTTTTTATTAGGGATGACCAGTCTGTACTGAGTTTAGATGAATAAATACTTTCTTAGCCCTTATTGTTCAGATAAAAGGCAATCTACAGAGAAAGTGGATATAGATAGAAGCCCAATCTTGTTTTGTATTCTCATACTCTTAAAAAAAAAAACCTAAACACTTTATAATTGTGGGAACCACATATGTTAATTGTCTAAAAACCAGAAAACATCAAAAAGGAAATACAAATATATTCTAGAATGCCATTATTCATGTTTTGATGTCTTTAGACTATCCATGGGCTATTCTATGCTTATATGATTTATTATCTTTGGTTTTTTTGTGACTGAAGTTTCAAATGAAGAGAGAGATTAATACGCTACTATTTTTGGCACATTTGTGAGGGTTGATGGATATCGTTTTGACTTACAGAAAAAGAATTCTAGACTGATCTCTGAGAATAGCATTGGCCCAATTCCTCCTTGCATAGGCTTTCAATATTTGGAATGTATAGACGTTGTCATAGCTACTAGTATGATTCACGCTAACACGTGAAGACTTCTTAATCTCTTAGCTCTTGCTGCTCAGGAATTGCTGTCAGAAGACTGCCTCATTTGCTTATTGGGAGCTGAAATTGTCAGCCCCAATATTATTCAGCATCAGTTATTTTAACACCGTCTGTCTGAGTGTCTTTGATCACTGGAGCCAAGGTACGGCTCTGTAGCGGTAGAGTAGTTATGGATTGCTTTTATGGGGATTCAGTATATGTTTGATAATATTTATGGATACAGCATATATTTGATAATTCTTATGGATACCTTATACATTTGATAATACCTATGGGTACAGTATACATTAGATAATATTTGTGGATACAGCATATATTTGATAATACTTATGGATACAATATATATTTGATAATACTTATGGATACAGTATATATTTGATAATACTTATGGATACAGTATACATTTAATAATACTTACGGCCTATTTATTGAGGATTGATTGGTTTTGTACATCATTTCCCCCATTAGGAAACAAAAGATGATTAGTGTCTCTTTTGTTATTCTGCCCATAAAATTGTGGCTCTCTTCACATTGCAATGCAAATGTATTCTAATTCCTGAACTACACAAAGCTTGCTTTGTGGTTTCTCCTTTGGTGTCTTTGTGGTGTCCTTTGAAGTTCTGAAATGTTTTTCGTGTTTGATTGAGATTAAATCTGGGTTTCATTTTGCTTTTTTGAAACATATTGAGCAAGTTAATTTTCTGTTTGAGTTCCTAGGGGAATGACTCCAGGCCGCTGTGTCCCAAGAATTCAGACTTGGTCTTGCCAGAACATTCCTGTGGTTTTCCATGGGGCAGATCAGTGTGTTCATGAAATTTTAGTTGTAGCTTGTGTTTTCCGTGGTTAATTAAAACATCTGGCTTTAAAACTTTCCACAGACAGAGGGCATCACCGGTCAGAGACCCTTTTCAGTCATGATTCAATGCTCCAGCCCCCTCCGCAGTAGGCCCGGCTTGCGTTTAGGGTACCTGCAAGAGTGGTTTCTGTTCATTAGTGATTTTAAACCTTTTGGAGGTGGTGTTTGGGTTATGTTGGAGAGAGAGAGAGAGTGAGAAAGAGAGAGGGATAATGTCTATGAATGAGAATATCACGCCTAGTAATGGCTTCCTGCCTTTGCCCTCCAGGTTGGAGCATCTGTGGGGGAGCTGCTGTGCTCTCCAGCCAAGCATGCTGGGGTCAGATCTGCCCAGCCCTGGAATAGAACCCTTTGCCGGATGGAAAATCCATAAAAGAAAGCTCCTGTGAAAAGCTGATTCCGACGCTGACTTCAGTGCGGCCAGGTTGGTGTTGAAGAAGGGGTTGGAGAAAGTGGGTCTGGTTGGGACCGTGGTTTTGTTCTTTCTGGGTTTTGGAGCCAATCCTAAATGGTTGTCCCCAGTTAATTGAGAGATTCCCAGATTCATGTCAGTGAGGTATCCTGATTGCTTTCTCAGTGTAGATTGTTGTTTTCTTTTCTGTCCTTTGGTCCATTCATCCTCTCTTTCATCTTCCTTTTCTCTCTCATATAGAGAAGATCTTCAGTACAGTTATGGAAAGAGTTACAACCAGAGGAGGCCACCCACAACAGCCTCGATAGTCTTGGCTTTGTAGTAGAGAGAAAACTGTGTCCTCACTCAGAGCATTATAACTTATCTAGGTTCGTACTTGGAAGGATGGCTCGCTTCTCTTGAGATTCCTGGTTGTTCACACTTTGTTTGACAAAATCGTAATACTCGCTTTTCTGCCCAAACAAAAACTACTGACCCATTCGTTTTCAGCAGTTCGTACATTTGGCATTAAGATGTTCATATAGAAAGGAAATGCCCCCCAAAACAATAATAACATTTAGATAAATGTGTACTAATAGGCCTGTGTATCAGGAGAATAAAGTGATGTAGAGAGTTCACTCTGAGGAGCGCATGTACAGGGCCCACCCTTCTGCAGGCAGCTGTCAGTGGCAGGACCCTCCGCATGAACTGTAGGCACGTGACAGGTCCTCCCCAGGAAGGAGGATCCAGCAGCAGTCTGAGAGCATGGCTTGGCCTTGCTCACCCTGCATCCTTAATAAGTCACCCAGATTTCCCCCGGGCATTTACCCCGGCCTCACTTTCCCCCTTCTGGGGGAGAGGACACACTGACTCACTCTGGGCATATGACATAAGCCTGGCCAGCCATGGTCACAGTGGTCAAGGGTTGGAGGCCTCAGTGCTGTCACTGAAAAGTATTGCGAAGAGCCTTTTCCTATTTGTGAGTTTGCTAAGCTGGAGCTGCTGGAGGCAACTTTAGGAGAAATAAATCGACCGGAGAAATCAGAGCAGAGAGATTGGAGGAGGGGCAGAAGTTGGGGAGGATGGACACATGAATATATACACATATACCTATACATGCGTATATATGAATACACACACACACATATATACACACACACACAGAGAAATACATATACACATACAAGTATTCCTAGATAACATATACATGTACATATATACACATATCTTTGTACATACTTATGTACATATATACACATACATCCACACATCTATGTATATGTATATATCACATGTACACACATACACAACACAAATGCACAGATACACATAGACATGCACACATTCTAACGCATTCACATAAGCAGACACACATGTGCCCGTATGCTTGCACACACAACTTCCACCCTCGAATTAGCCCTAAAGCAGCGTCTTCTGTTTCACCCTACAGATTAGCTGGTGGGTCAGGTGACTGTCACATATAAAACACCCTGATGGCAGTGGCGTCCAGGCTGTGAGGTGTCCATGTGAGATAACTGTGGAGCAGTCCGTTGTCACAGGGTCAAGGTGTAGAGGACAGGCCAGTGCGGAGCGGAGGGGCTTTGTGGAAGTATTGCTGGAGTTGGAACAGGTTGCCTGGAAGCAGGGATTTAACTCCACTAGCAGAGAGGGCTGTTAACAAAGGGGAAATGGGATTTAGGTTTCGGGAACATTTGAAAATCTATTTAACTCAATTACTTGCTTTTTGAATCTAAAAGGAAGGCTTCCCAGAGCCTATACTTAGAGCAAATTGCTGATAAGGAAGATAATTCCTTATGCTAGTCCCAGTGTCTTATTTACTGTAAATACAACGGCTGGGGAGCAGCCAAATGAGGGGTTGTCAGGAAGCTGCCCAGAGTTTAATAGCCTGGGCTGGGCCGCTGCTCTCCCCAAAACCTCCTCTGGCTTCCGTCCCAGCCAATCCAGGCGCAGCAGTGAGTGTCGAAGCTGCCCTCTCTCCACCCTGGTGAATATTAGGCTTTATTTTCACTATTTGATTTTTTCATAATTAACATTACTTACTTTAAAATTAGTAGACTTCTTCAGGAGTAAATTTAGGCTATAAAAGAATCTAGCAGAGAATACAGTTTCCACATAACTGTAGCTGCTTTTTCCCCTATTCTTACTTAGGTCTTATATGAGTTTGGCACGTGTGTTAGTATTGATATACTTCACTAAAGTCTGAATTTTCTGTTAGGTTCACTCTTTATGGTTATATATTCTTATTCTTTTTTCTTTTTGTGCGGTTTGTGTATACTGAGGCCTTTGATAATGTAGCCTAATATGGACACAATTGTCCTGGCCGGCTTTTGCCACCTTGACACAAACTGGAGACACAGGAAAGGGAACCTCAGCTGAGGAACTGCCTCTGTCAGATTGGCTGTGGGCATGTCTGTGGGGGCACTTTCTTGACTGCTGATTGGTGTACGAGAGCCCAGCCCACTGTGGGTGGTGCCCTTTCTGGGCTTTGTAAGGAAAGTAGCTGAGTTTATGGTTTTTCTTTGGTATTCATTGCGTTCTGAATGTTGAACCAGCCTTTTGATAGCAATCACACTGATGTGATCTCAATATGAAGAGTGTTGGTTCGTGATCTCATGACCTGGAGCCTAGCTCCGTGTTTTTAGGTCTGGCTTCTTTGAGCAGCAGTATGTTATTTTCAGGGTACAGCTCTTGCACTTTGGTGTTTTTCTTCCCAAGAGATTCTTGTTGCTGTTCTTTTCACACCTTTACAAATAGAATTTTTTAACAATTTCGTTTTCAGATGATTTGCTTAGTAGTGTATGGCAGTACAGTTGATTTTGTATGACACCCACATTGAGGTTGTTTTTCAGCCCTGACGGTGTTTAATTGGATGTGTGATTTTCTTAGGGTTTTTTTCGTAGCAGGTCCTGTCTAGCTGTCTGCGGTCATTCCTTCTTTAGGGTAATGGCTATTCAAACCTTTTTTTTTTTTTGTTTTTTGTTTTTTGTTTTTCGAGACAGGGTTTCTCTGTGTAGCTTTGCGCCTTTCCTGGATCTCGCTCTGTAGACCAGGCTGGCCTCGAACTCACAGAGATCCGCCTGTCTCTGCCTCCTGAGTGCTGGGATTAAAGGCGTGCGCGTGCGCCACCACCGCCCGGTGGCTATTCAAATCTTTTGCCCACTTTTATATTGGGTTGTTGGTCTTTCTTTCTGTATATATATGTGTGTGTATATAGTTTGGAAATAAGATTTGCACACACTCCCTCCACCACCTAGTCTCTGACTGCCTTCATGAGCCTTCTTGATGGAGTCTCTCTTCTACATCTGTCTTAGTTATGGTTAAAGGACTACCAGCTCAGGGATGGCCCCACCCACAATGAGCTGGACCCTTCCCCATAAATCACTAACTAAGAAAATGTCCTCATGTTTACCTACAGCAACGTAAGATGTGGTTTCTTTTGTAGGTAATTTCTCAGTTGAGGCTCTCTCTTCTCTGATGGCTCTAGCTTGTGTTGAGTTCTTATAAAACTAGCCAGTCCAATGTCCTGCAGTGATATAATGTAAATTTTAATTAATTCTAAATTACAGCAATATAGGAAACTATATATGTATGATATTTGTACTGATGATATTCTTAATGGTCAGAAATACGTGATTATAATGAAGTTCAGTTTGTTTATTTATTTTTTTAAAGGCTCCCTCCCTTTCCCTGCTCCCTTCCTGTCTCTGAATCTCCCTTTGTAGCAGAGGCTAGCATGAAGTTTGCTATGTAGTCCAAGCTAGCCTCAGACTTAGGATAGTCCTGCCTCTGCCTCCAGAGAGCTGGGATTGCAAGCGTGTGCTAGCATATAAATTTCAGGACTTTGATGTTATAAAACTCTTTGCCCTAATTAAACTTCAGTATTCTTGTTGCTTTTTTTTTTTAATAACTTTTATTCCTTTAGGCCTTACATCTTAGTCTTTGATCCATTTGAGGTTAATCTTTATTAATGCTGGTAGTTCCAAACTACCTTTATTTTACTTTTTGCATATAGATTCTAGCACCACTCGCTGAAAGAGCTCCCTTATCCTTTGCTTTTCACGATACGGTTTAGAAATCAATTACTCACTGATGTACGGCTTCTTTCTATACCCAGCCTGTTTGAGTCTCGTTCTTATCCTTAGGCCAGTGCTTTTTGTAGTGCAGTTTTTCTGTGGAAAAGATTTGAGAACTAGACTTTCATTGCAGCCCATCCATTTCCATTAAAAAACAAAACAAACAAAAAAGCAACTTCTGTTATCCTGGCGACCTTATGTCTGTGTTTCTTTCTTACATTTTTTTTATACTAGTGTCTATGAACTTTTCTTTGACATAATTATGAGAATCTGAGATGGTGGAAGACAATGCATAGACAATCTAGGTGTGTCCTCTAGAGCTCTGTGTTTGCCTCCTTGTCTGTCTTTATTTTTGACACTGGGTATTGAACCGAGCGCTCTCCACGTGCTGAGCTTAGGCTCTACCTCTGAGCTGTGGCCCTAGTCCTGTATCACTGAAAATCTGAGCAGTGCTTTGCTTTTCATAAAGATGATAAACAATTTGATTCCCATTTTCTCTTTGAATAAAACATCACATTTTCCATGATCTGTACCTTAATCATCTTTTGGAGCTGAAAAAATTATAGTCAGTGAGTGTAACCCCTTACCTTTACTTTGAGTGTTTTTTTTTTTTTTTTTTTTGAAGGAGGGGCTAAAGTTAGGGGTCCAGGAAGGTTGATCCATGGAAGTTACAGTACAGTTACATTGTGAAGCCTCCAGGCTGTAGTCATTTGACCATAAACACAAAATCTGGTCAGTTTATTCCCATTCACTGAACCCATGAAAGGATTAAGAGTGAGGGTGCTTCCATTATAAGAGGCCACATTTGATAAGTATGTTGATAAAGTACTTGCTTGGCATATTATATATTTTTATATTTTACTTCTCTGTATAGTTTTCGTGTTAAGTAATCTGAAATACAGATTTCCTTTAAAGCTGTGATAGAAAGCATATGTGAGTGACATGTAGTCCATGCTTATGTATTTTAATGTAATTACTGATATAAGAACAAACAGTACTTTCTGAATCCCGTACCGATCTGAGATGAATAAAACATTTAGCCTGATTATACTGTTCCAGTAAGATCTATATTCTCACACGATAACTATTCAAAGTGGAAATTTACAAATTATGTGCTCCAGAACTATCGATTCCCAGTTTCGTTCATAAACAAAAGTAGCCTGTTGAATACTTTCACACGGACAGTGTCTGAACAAGTCATTGATTTAAAAAATGAACATCAGCACCATGCTAGCTTACACTGGAAAATTGTTCTGTGCACTTTGCCCTTTTTGAGAATGAAAGAAAATGGCTTTTTATTATAACTGTCATGTAACCGAGGCCCGTCTGTGGACAAAATTTAGTGTCTTAGTAAATTATTCCATATTGACTTCATAAGCTAAGTTTTCTTGAATACTTAAGGTTGTAGGGCTAGTTTGTTACTGCTGTGTTTCTTTTTCTGGTGCCTGGTTAAAGTGCCCGAGTGACCAGGAAAGTCGGACAATAATTAGGGACTTTCCCAAGATTTGTCTCAGAATAAAATGGCTGAAATGCCAGCCATGGCTTTTTGCTTCTCAGTTCCCAATTCTGAGAAAAAGGAAAATGACCACTGATCTTGAGCAGGCATTGACTTAGGAGAGATAAGGGATGCTGAGTTAGATCTATATATTAAAGTGCAGTCCTGTTAAATTCCAGAGGATGTGGTAAGATGTGCTGTGGAGTTCCAGGAGTGAAGCAGCCTTTACGGGGAGACGGCCTGAGTACAAGCCCTTCTGGGGTTGGGGAGGATGTGCGAGTGTGTGCTCTTTACAACCAACATATGAGGAGACAGCATTACCTCACTTTGTAAATGGCTACAGAACTTCGGCATTGGAGATAGCAGATGCTTTTGTTCAAATCTTGTATCTACTCATTTAAATTCGAATCCAGAGCTGGTGAAGTGGTTCAGTGGGGGAAGGCACCTGCTGCCAAGCCCGATGGTCTGTCTGGGTTCAATCCCCAAGATCCTGCATGGCGAAAGGAAAAAAAACTGATTCATGTTATTCTCTCTCTCTCTCTCTCTCTCTCTCTCTCTCTCTCTCTCTCATTCTTGCTCCCTCACACAAAATAATTAATAATTGAAACCAAATTTTTTTCCTCCCAAGCTCCATGACATACCCGTATAAATAAAAGTACCCTTGCAAAGTGAGTAGCATATAGCAAACTTTATGTGTCTCTATACTTCTCTCATTTTTAAAAATGATAATTAGTGAGGTATAAAGGCTCCACCAATGTAATAGATGAATAAGATACTTGGGAATTTCCAGAGACAGTGCTAAGCATGAATGTAGGTTAAGCCTGGAAAAATGGCCTCTTGTTATTTTCGATGAATTAGTGGAAGGTAGAGAGGGTGTCAGTGGGGGAGGGTCTCAAGCATTTTTACCTGTGGAAAATGTCTCATCTGACTCCTGGAGGTAGAAATAAAAATGCAGAACGTCAGAAGTCTCCCCATGTTTCCTGGCTGATGTGTGTGGCCCAGCCCTGCGCTCCATCAACCTGCTGGGAGTTACCCCAGGTGGTCTGGTTGTCAGGGGGAATCAGATACTCCCAAGTAGTCGCTTAGACAAGGAGGGCCCACTCCTGGCTGCCCAACAGTCTTACTGGACGCCACACCTTCTGTGGGAGCCTCAGCTTTCTTTGTGTTGACTGCTATGGGAGCCTTCTAGAATTTGACATTGGCAGGGACCAAGATCTTTACGTCTGATAGCATGAGACTGTGGTCTGTCTGCTGTGTTTGCAGTAGTTTCTGCTGGTGGTGTTGTTAGTGAAGTACACAGTAGATGGGAATCTATCCCCTCCTTTCCCCCCACTTTGTGTCTGCGTTTTAGACTGTAGAAACCACTGATGTGAAAGCAGAGCTGCTTGAGACCCTTCAGAGAGCTGTAATAACCAACCAGTGGCTCTGCAGGGAGCTGTGCCTAGCCAGATTCATGGCGACTGCCTGTTCGCAGCGAGACTATGGTAGCTGTGGCTGGCCTGTCCGTCAGTGCTGTGATGCAGTTGGAGACAGAGCAGGGCAGTGTGATTCTTACAAGCGGAAAAGGGACTGGTGTGAGATTAAATCAACTTCTCAAACAGATGCTGCTGGACCCCAGGGTCACCAATGGTTTCACAAACAGCCTGGCTAGACTGCTGCCAGGGGGTTTGTGTAAGCCACCCGGTAGCATGTTTGTAGTGAATGAAGTCTGTTTGGGTGGTGGGTTGCAAAGATGTATGACACAAATACACACATGTAGTGAAAAAGGTTTTGTAAATTCATGTGTTGTGCCCCAAGCCCTTTCAGGCATATATGCTGGCAATGTGCATTTTTCACCCATGGGTTCTCTAGCATATTCCTCTTTTCTCATTTTCTGTATTGTTTGGATTTTCTAGTCGTGGCTACCTTCCTCCCTCCCTCCCTTCTTCCCTCCTTCATACTATGTTTGTTATAAAATCTTGAGTATTTTTAAAAACATTGAGATGATTTCCCCTAGAGTTTTCATATTTTCAGTTCTTTTCTCCAAATGCAGAGGAAGTAGGTGGAGTGTGTGTGTGTGTGTGTGTGTGTGTGTGTGTGTGTGTGTGTGTGTATGTGTGTGGAGGGGCAAAGTCAGTAAACAATGCCTTGAAACTTCGTTGGGTAGAGCATTGAGGGCCAGGGATGTAGTTGGGAATAGCATGCTTGCCTGCTTCCCAGTTATGCATAAGGCCTGGGATTGATCCTTAGCACTGAGCCCGGCAGCCACTCACCCACTTACCCACTGGAGCTGAGAAACAGGAAGGAACAGGTATTTAGTTAATCTGACCGAAGGACAGAGAAGCCCCTGGTGCTGAAGTGTGCAGGAGGTACCGTTGTGTGGTCTGTTTGCATGAGTCTCGTTCGCTCTCCTGGCTGCAGGGCTGGGATGGCGCTGGGAGGTCAGTCTGACTGCATAGAGAGCTGTTTGCTGAGAAAGGCCTGCTGCCTGCTGGGACTCGAAGTATTGACTGATGCCCAGATAAAGCCACTTCAGTTCTAAGTGACTTCTGCACCAGGATTTTTTATTTCTCTCCATTAAAATTCCTAGACAAAGATCACAAGTCAAAGGAGGTGACTTCCTTAAACTCTTTAGGGGGTGGGGTGGGTTATGGGTTGAGACAGGGTTTCTCTGTGTAGCCTTGGCTGTCCTGGAACTCACTCTGTAGACCAGGCTGGCCTTGAACTTGTAGATCTGCTGACTTCTGCCTCCCAAGTGCGGGGATCAAAGGCGTGCGCCACCACTGCCCAGCTTCCTTAAACTCTTTAAGGCTTCTCTGGAAATATTTTTTGTTTTGTTTTGTTTTTTTTGTGTATTTGTTTTTCTTTGGTATGATTTTGATCTTGATTTGAACACTGAAATTTAATAAAAGATGTAAAGGTGATGTTTTCAGACTATAGGCAATGATAATCTGGAGACCAAGCCATGTGCTACCCTGTACACATCCACATTTCAATAAATAATACTTGATATATCATTTAAAAATTGATATGTGAGTTTTCTAATGTCAACAGAACTTTAGAGACTTTTAAAATCCTAAAATGGTTTGAGAAATACCTCATGTGACTATCCAGTATTTTGGTTCCTCTTTCTTTAGACTTCTGTATTAATACCTGATTTTCCCACTTTAGTTTTGTTGGGAGTTTTGATCCCCTTGTTCTAACCACTTTGAAAATGCAGTACAGGAATTGTAATGCATTAGGGAGATTAAGGACATAGTTCTCCAAACTCGGGTGTGTGTATGCATATGTATACATATATATTTCTTTATGTGGATATAGTTACTCATGGTTATGATATAGAAGATCACAAACACCACCACTGCCCCTTGAGATCCTGAAGGAGATATTCATTGGCTTCAGTAGACTGTTCTCTCTCATACCTGGCAATTAAAACATTCAAGGGACCTAGTATCAGTAGAAAAGTGACCCTGTGAGCTGAGGTACAGAGGGAAGGAAGGGAACAGCTTCCCCACCTCTGCTAATGAAGTTCTGGTGTGGCACACTCTTCTCAGATTGCAAGGAGGACCGGAGTTGGTACTTTTATGTGACCAACATTAAAATTAGAACACCATGCTCTTGTCAAGTGACCTACTTCTCCCATCGGTGTTAATTCCTTAATCACTTCCTGTGCTGCAGGAGTCACAGGACTTCAGTTACCGGGGTGACATAGTGGGACCGGTGTGACATGGAGCAGTTGAAGGGGTGACCTTCATGCTGTGGGTGGCAAAGGTCATGAGATCTGGGCAAGGGGGACATTAGCATGAGCAGAGCATCCCAGAAAGACTCCAGGGTGGACCACATCTGCAGGGAGCTCTGAAGGGCCTGGAGGGTCTTAAGGAAAAGGGTGAGTGATGGAGAGGAGAACAGACAGATGTAGAGGCGGGGATAATGGAGCAGGATGGGCAAGCCAGGAGGCGGGCCTCAGCTGGGGATCTTGGAAAAGGTTTGTGCTGGAGAGAGAGCCACGCTGAGCAGTTGGTGCCACAGTGGGAACAGCCTGCCCATGGTACTGCTGATGTGATTTGTAGTCTGCAGAAAGAGGGCTTAAAATGGGGGAGCTAAGTCTGGCCTCCCACGGCCATCCTGAGTGAGAAGTCTAAGCTGAGGCTTAGTCATGGTCAGGGAAGAGAAAGAAATGTGGGAGCTGGCTATGGTGGCACACACCTGGAACCCCAGCACTCAGGATATGGAAGCAGAAGCAGGAGGATCAGGAGTTCAAGGTTAACGTGGGTTAAATGAAACCCTGTCTCCCTAAAAAGGAAAGGGGGAAAGAAAAGAAAGGAAGGATAAAGGCTTGCTTCCAAGCTCTAGCTTGGCAGCAAACTGAATGGACTTGACTTCCCCAGTACCTCCACACTGCACCATGGCCTCGTCCTTTATTCTGACTGGCTTGGCTGACACCAGTGACCTCCTAGCTGATGGCTCTGACTTGATACCCTTCCCTCTATATCTGTTCTCAGTGACCCTGTCAACACTCTGGGTGTACATGCCATCTCGTTTAAAACTTAGGATAGCGCTTCACCGTCCTCAGGGTAACAGATGAAGTTCTGATAATTGCCTAGAAGGCTCCAGATGCTGTTGGCTCTTGACCTTTAACCTCGTCTGCTGCATTCTTCCTCCTTGCTGACTTCTCCAGCCACTCTGGCCTTTGGACTCCCTGGTCCTATTTCTCCTCAGGGCCTTTTCACTGCCTGTTTCTTCTGCCTGTACTCACTTCTCTCCACGTCTCCACGGTCACTTCCTCTCTTACTTCGGTCTTTGTCCATGTTGAGCCCTGCTCTGACTGATGTGAAATCTGCAGATCTTCCTGAAACCCAGCCCCGATTGCTCTTACCATTTTCTCCCTGTGGAATTTACCACCTTCTAACTCGCCACATTCTGTACTTACACCTTAGGCTAGTCTCTTTTTCCTCCCTTAAAAAATTAATATTATATATTAATATATATATATGTTTTTATATATTCCCTCAGAAGATATTAATAAGTATTCTAAAAGGCAGGAATTTTTCTTTGTTTTTGCTTGCTGATCTATCCCTGCCACCTAGAATAGGGCTTATTGGGGGTGCTCAACAAATATTTAGGGAAAGACTGAATAAGGAGCTTTCAAGTGGCCCTTGAAATCTACTGAGTGTTGAGCACTGAAAATTTGAAGTGGAGGAAAAAAAGCCCCACCCTCAGCCAGTGAGGCCAGTATATGGACTTCATAAAGGGCATCCCAGAGCCTGCAGATAACAGCAAAGGAGGAAGAGATTTTCCTTTCTGAGCCAGGTCTCGACAGCTGATAGGAACCTCCAAGGGCACACAGCTTCCGATGATATATTTCGAGGGGAGCAGCCATGGGAAGCATAGTTTAGAGGCAGGAATGTGCCTCAAGTTAAGTACAGGTGAGCCATGAGTGCTGTCGGAAGGATGGGGGTAGTGAGGGTGACCTAAGGTAAGGCTGGAATGGAGACTGAGGGGCCTTGAATGCTGTGCACAGGGGTTGGAGTTGGTGTGTTGACTGCTCTCCGTCTGTGCGTATGTCAGGTACTATTCTGGGTGCCCGGGTTGCAGGGGTGAGCTGGCCCTTCTTCAGTCTCTGTGTTTGTCCTCTGTAGAGGATGTGGAGGTAATGGAGGAGAGACAGGATTAGTGTTTAGAGGAGACTGGGGAGGCCCTGGAGGAATAAGGGCTGGGAGGATTTGGTGAATGACAAGTAGCATTGCTGGAGGTGGTAGGTAGAGTTCTCTGGTTCACAGTGAGGACTCGTGAGTAGACGGGTGGTCATCACGTTGTCTGTATCAGGAAGGATGTGGGGAGGAGACTGGGAATGCCCATCTGAGGTCTCCAGAGGGTTGTGAAGGAGAGTAAAAAATATGAAATACTAGCTCATATGTTTTGTCTTTAGACTATAACAAGAGCACCGACCAGAGATTAGGGTATGCATTTATAGACTACCAGGGGGCATGGTTTGCAGTTCTAGGGATGTGGTGAATTGTGTGTGTGTGTGTGTGTGTGTGTGTGTGTGTCTATACGCGCTCATGCATTTGATTCCTTGCTTCTTATCTTCTTAAAGGAATGCATTCAGTCAAGAGGTGGATGCTTAAGTAGAAAATTACCTAGCAAGGCAGCCGTTTAGTGAGTAAAGCTAAGCGGAACCCTCCGAAGAGGGACTGGAGTAGACTGCCCACGGCTGCGAGCTGATTACCGTTTCTGCATTGTGGATTTTTAAAGAAGTTTTATGAATATTTATGAGTTGGGTGTTGGAGCATCCTGGCCCTTCTGGCCCTAAGCAGAGCATGCTGACGGGAACCCCTCCCCCATCTCTGCGGTCTTCAGCAGGAGGAGTCTAGCCCTTTAGTGTCTGGGATCTGAGCAGCTTGAGTTACAGTCATACATTAATCAGCTCCGTCCTTCCCTTATCTGGCCAGCCTGGCTGTTCATACCCAGCTACAAGCTCTACTCGGTGTTCTCAACCTCTCTGTTTTAACCCTAACATGTAAACATTTATTTTCATGAACATGTTTGTTTTTACTATAAGGTTAGGACGTTGGCTGGAGGAAGGCAACAGTTTTGTCTCTTCGGTGCTGTATTTCTAGGATCTCCTGCACCGCCTTGAACCTGATACGTTCTCAACAAATGTCTGGAATTCCTGAACGGCATAGGCTGGGGGACAGAAAGCTTTTAGAAATCCTACATGGAAGTCAAAGGCTTTTTGAAAATAAATCTGGTCATCATTTTGATTATCTAGTTGTTGAAATGAGAGTAATCCATCTTGTAGGCTGTATTAGTTACTTCTCTGTTGCTATGATAAAACACCCCGACAAAAGCATCTTAAGGAAGAAAGGGGTTATTTTGGCTCACCATTCCATAGTGCATGAAGGCCATCATGGTGAGCATAGTATTTCCTTTTCTATTGTTGTGATAAAATACCATGGTCTAGGCAACTTATAAGAGAAAATGTTTAATTGGACTTATGATTCTTACGGTTAGAGTCTGTGATGTTAATTAATATGGTGGCAGGAACAGCTGAGCGCTTACATCTTAAACCAAAAGCAGGAGGCAGAGAAGATGGCACAATGGGAAGGGCACCAGTCTGTTGAAACTTCAAAGCCTACACCACTTCCAACAAGGCCACACCTCTTAATCCTTCCCAAACAGTTCCGTCAACTGGGGACCAAAGTGTTAAAACAGAGGAGCCTATAGGAGCCATGCTCATTCAAACCACCTCAGTGGGGAAGATACGTTGGTAGGAGTATTAGGCCGGCCTGACACATTGTACCAGCCACTAGGATGCAGAGAGAGACCATAAAGGGACTTGGGTATAAAACCTCAAGGCCCACCCCCATGATGTACTTCCTGCAGTAAGGCTCTGCCTACTAAAGGTTTCATAACTTCCCAAACAGTGCCACCAGCTGAGGATCAAGTGTTCAAACACAGGAGCCTCTGGTGGACATTTCTTGTTCAAACCATAGCACAGAGCATACTCTTGATTTTAATCTCTGATAGTATCATTTGTTGACCCCGGTGTTACATTGGGAACATGCAATCCAGAATAACATAGTAAAGGAGATATAAGAGGGAAGGCAACATGGAAAGGCATGCATCCATGGATGTCAGGTAAACCCCTTGTGTGGGATCGTCTGACACTGTGAACTCGTGCTCAGCCTTCCTTTGGGTATTGCTCTCTCCCCCAGAGACTTCATGGTGGATGGAGTGGGTATGAAATGCAGCATTTCCTAAGGACAGTAAAAGCCACATTTGCCTTTGTTAGTCACAGTCGGAGTCATGTTGGGACATTGTAGTGTGTCATATCCTCTTGTTATAAAAGAAAAGTGGTGGGGGGAGAACAAGGGAATCCGTGGCTGATATGTAAAATTGAATTAAATTAAAAAAAAAAGACCCCCCCCCCCAAAAAAAAGTGGTGCGTTTTCAAAGAAGTGACAGTTGTGATGGGTTCATTGAGCCTGTGTGTCCCTGGTGGCTCTGATTAGTACGGATGGAAGCACAGCCTTGCCATGCAGTGGCTCTGACGATGTCATAGGCTATGTTTTGCCCCATCAGAGTTCATGTGTTCAAATCCTACCTTACAATGGAAGTCTTTTTAGAAACGCTGTCTTTGAAGAGAGTTCAACTCAGATGAAGTTGAGGGCCATCGAGGTGGGCCCCATTCCAGCCCGAGAGGTTTCTGACAGGAAGAGGAGATTGGGTGCAGGCATAATAACATTGGGAAGATGAGGTGAACCCGTAAGGGAACAACAACCATACACTGTAGAGAGAGGTCACAGGAGAAACCAGCTCTGTAGACCTTTGACCTCAACAACCATCCACACGCTGTAGAGGGAGGCCATAGGAGAAACCAACTCTACGGACCCTTGCTGTGGGATAATGCTTTTGTACACCGGTTTAATAAAACGCTGATTGGCCAGTAGCCAGGCGGGAAGAGAGGTGGGATAAGCAGACAAAGAGAATTCTGGGAAGAGAAAGGCTGAGTCAGGAGATGCCAGCCTGCCGTCCAGAGAGCAGCATGTAATGGCACACAGGTAAAGCCACGGAACACGTGGCGACATATAGATGAACAGAAATGGGCTGAGTTTAAGTGTAAGAGCTAGTCAGTAGTTAGTCTGAGCTAATGGCTGAGCAGTTTTAATTAATATAAGCCTCTGTGTGTTTACTTGGGTCTGAACGGTTGCAGGACCAGGTGGGACACAGGAATTTTATAAGTGGCTGTGGGACCTTGGTGCCAGGCGAGCACAGGAAAACTTTCAGCTACAGACCCTTGACCTCAGACCTCTGCTCTCCAGAGTGGTAAGAAAAATAGATTTCTGTTGTTTAAGGCAATCCCTCCACCTGTCAGTAGCACCTTGTGAGAGCAGGAAGCTACAACTTTTCCAACATCGCAGCTCTTGGGAGCCCTGTGGAGATTCTCCTGTGGGGCCCTAGGCCCCCCTGAGAAGGCCAAGTGCATGTGGACGTGTGCAGGATCGACAGGCAGCCCTAGTTCAGCTGCTTTATTCTCCATTTCTGATTTTTTTCTTTTCTTCTTCTTTTTTTTCCCTTGAAGCTGCATGCCAGCATTTCCATTTCCCTCAGAAACTCCATTAGAGAGTGAGATGAAGCCAGGGTGTTTATCCCTCAGCTTTCTGTGATGGGAAGCCTCAACCTTCGTTTACTTGCATAGTTCTAAGCTCAGCAGAGTGGATGAGCACCCTGCTGTACAGGGCGGCTTTGTGGATGGCCGCCTTTGGCATGAATTGGACGAATTGCCGGAGAAGCAAGCGTTTGAGGCCAAATCTGCTTCCTCAGGAGACAGTCCCCGGTATCCTGGCATTTGAGCAAGGCTTAATGGAATCCTTGGTTTTCTGAGTGAGTCTGGGGGATGTTACTTATGGTAGGGATTGGAGGGCTCCCTCTGGCCTGTTTATTTGAATTTGATTTACATGGAAATTCTTCAAAAAGCAGAACACTTGAGAGGTCTTTCAAAGAACTTAAAAAAAATGCATTTCACTTCCAGTAGATTTGTTTGCAACCTGGGTAGGGTAAATAGAGTCTGCAGGATGGTGAGAGGTGGTAGTGTTTAATTCTTTCTTGTCTGGTGCTGGAACACCTAGCATCTGGATATTTAAAACCCAGGCCGAGGTATCTTTTTCTCTACTGTGTATCCAAGGTCAAGTACGCATATTTGATGTTAGTACCCCCTCTGTTCCGTGTGTGACTATTATCACAAGGAGTGCGGCTTCCAACTCTGTATTTTCACATATTGCTGTTATGTAAGAGGAATGAGACTGTCATTATTGCACAGTGAAAATTTGAATCATCTGCTTCAAGTTATGAAATATTTTGGCCCTGCCTTTGCCCAGCCTGGTCTGTTCAGCTAATTTTATGGCCCATGGGGATGGATGACCTTGAATTCCTGTGGCACCTGTAGTCAAAATAGTTCTTATTCTGGGGCCCACAGAAGAGGGTGTGCTTGGAAGAGTTGGAAAGGTCATGAAAGCAATACAATGTAGTCTTGATCATAAAACAGTATCATACAGTCTCCCTTGGTATAAAGCCTGGGAGGCTGTGCCCCTCATTTTCTCTGTCTGTCTCTGTCTCTCTCCTCTGTCTGTCTCTCTCCCCTTCTCTCTCTCTCTCTCTGTCTCCCAGATTTTGTTATGGTTCTTGTTTCTTTTTTAAAAAAGACTTTATTGTCATTATATTGTGCATGTGTGCGCATGTGTGTGTGTATGATATGCACATGCCCTCTGTGGAGTTGATTTCTCCTATCTTTGTGTGAGTCACAGCCATCAGACATCGGTCATCAGGCCTGTGCAATACGGACTTGAACTGCCATACCACCTTGCCCCTTTCCCTCTCTCATTTCTGAGAGAGGAAGGAGGACCAGAGTTGAATTTCTTCACTAGGATAAAAGATGGAGCTCCTGGGCTGAGGAAAAATTAGCTAAGAGAACTTGTGAGAGAAGATAATCAAACTCTGGGATGGAGAGACAGTGTTAGCCAAATGAGCTACAGATGCTCACATTCTCAGATAAACAGTTCCCTCGGCCTATTGTTCCCCAACAAACACTGTGATTCCATGTGTAGTTAGTTATGGGATAGCTAACAGACTTAAGGGCCAGATGTATTTTACTCTAAGTGGAAAAAAAGCCATTGTTTTTCCCCAGCGTGGAAGCCCAAACCCAGAGCTTTGCACAAGCCAGACAAGCCCTTTGCCAAGCCATCTTCAGCATGGTTTGAACCAGAGTTCAGCAAACTAGCTCGTACACCACCCGGTCCGGCTTGTCTCAGATGCAGAGGTGATGCCCCAAAAGCAAAATGGTTTTCCCTAGTGGATGGGTGCTTTCCTGACATCTGAAATGATAGGGAATGCACTTTGTGGTGGCTGTATGTGTTTGTTTACTGGGACCCAGCTGCGCTGATGTACTTTATGTTATGGGTGGTGCATTCTGGGTAGAGCTGCAGGCAGTAGTTAAGACAGATAGCCCTCGAAATCTAAGTTGTTTTCTGTTTTGCAGGTTACAGGATGTCTTTGCTGTCTTGGCGTAAATAGTTGCTGATATTTTATGTGACTTTTTACTTTACTGTGTCCTGTCTGGTCCTGATGTGCAATGTGGAGAGTCTTTGTGTAGCATGGTGACTACAGGGTGCCTCGGCCACAGGAAACACAGGTGCAACCATTGAGAAAACAGATCAGCAGTTCTTTTTATTTTTTCCTAGTCAAATCGTTCATTTCTTCAACATAGGCCAAATGAGTGCTGCCTGACGATCGTTCACTGTTCTAGGCAGTGGGAATGGATCCTAACAGACGTGGCCCCTCTGTCTTGGACCACACATTTTCATCAGGGGAGACAGGTCATAAACAAACATATAATGGAATGGGGTCAGAAGCATAGAGAAGAAAGACAAGGAGAACAAGCTTGGGGCCATGAGAGGCGCCTGTGGTGTGTTGTGCATCGGCTTTCTGGAGCCGCTTGCAGGGGAGCTGGAATCCATGGTGGAAGACCAGGAAGTAGGTGTTAGAGGCTGAGGGAACTTCTGGGGCCAAGGGCTTCTAGGTGGAGCCAGCTTGGCTTGTTTGAGAAGCCAGGAAGATGTCCCCAGGCAGGAGGCACACAAGTGAGGCAGAAACATCACCAGAAGTAAACTACAGGGGGCGTGCGAGGTGGGTGGGCTGGAGAGGAGCTGCAGGGCAGTGAGGGGCATGTGCTTTGCTTTGAGACAAGGCCTTGCTGTGTAACCCTGGCTGCCCAGTGCTTTTGATACTCGTGTAACAGCCTAGTGAACGTGTGTGTGTGTGTGTGTGTGTGTGTGTGTGTGTGTGTGTGTGTGTGTGTGTGTTTGAGAGTGGACTTGATATGACTTAAGGATCAAGAAAGAAATCTTTTCTTAGTGTATGTTTTTACAGATGACATTTTGTGGATTTTAACCTGCCCCTCCTCTGCCAGGGCTCCAGATCAAAGAGTTAGCTTTAAAATGTCCTGAGATATTTTGAGTTATTCATTGGCACATTGATGTAAAGCTGTCCTAAAAGTGGGGCCGAACAATAGTAATCACGGGGTAATATGTTCTTCGGTGAGGATCCAAAGGTCTTAGTTCTCTCTATCCATCCAAGCATCTTCAGGAAACATGTCACATCCATACTATGGACACGGTAGGAAGACTCCAAAATATAGTGCCTGTCTTGGGCTGGTAGCAGCCTAATTCTTCCTATTCCTGGGCTTGATGGATGAGGCAGGGGCATTGTTGGGAGACAGAGCTCTTTGCGGAGACAGATCACCTGAGGGGACCTAGGGAACCTGCAGGAAAGGATTTTTTTTCTTCTTCGTTTGGTTTGCCCTAGGGAGCCAAACCCAACAGGGAGCCAGTAGGTAAGAGAACCCCCTGTTTAATGGCTCAGCCTCTCAGAACATAGACCAGTGTGGAAAAGCAGAGCTTCAAATGGAAGACTCTACCTTAGAGGGTACCTTGAGGTTCCTTCTCTGTTGCCTGCCCCCTCCCACTGTGATAGTGTTGACACCTGGACAGTATCTGGAATTACCTAGGAGACAAGGTACTCTTGTGAGGAGTAATTTGGATTAGGTTAGTCTCTTGGCATGTCTGTGAAGGGTTTTCCAGACGGGGTGAATTGAGATGGGAAGACCTACTGTAAAATAGTGGGTGGCGCCATTCCCTGGACGTGGGCCCTAGACTGCAGAGAGGGGGGTGGCAAGAAAGAATAAATTGGTAGTTGATGGGTGCTGGGAGAGGAGGGCCAGTGTTTGTCTCTTCAGGAGCGTGGTCCTGGTAGGTTGCCCTACTCCAGTGGCTGAAACTATACCCATGTTTCTGCTTGCAGCACTAATTGAACGCCGTGGAATATTTAAAAAGAAAAGCCATGAAGTTGGGAGGAAGATTGAGGGGTCCAGGAGAAGCTGGAGGCAGGGAATGAGATTGCTATTATGTAAATAAATTGTATACATGTATGAAATTATCAAAGAGCTGGAGAGATGGCTCAGCAGTTAAGAGCACCAGCTGCTCTTCCAGAGGACCCAGGTTCAATTCCCAGCACCCTCATGGCAGCTCACATCCATCCATAACTCCAGTTCCAAGGGATGTGATGACCTCTTCTGGCTTCTTCAAGCACTAGTCACAGACATGGTTCATAGACATACACACGTGAAACACCCATATACATTAAAGGAGGAGGAGGAGGAGGAGGAGGAGGAGGAGGAGGAGGAGGAGGAG
>CABHPR010146481.1:1185-28518 GCA_902168415.1 Peromyscus melanophrys
ACACACACACACACACACACACACACACACACACACACACACACACATCCAGGCCCAGATTTTCTTCACTGTTTTCTTCCCAAAACCTCAGTGCTCTGCTTTGACAGTTAGATCCAGGATTCTACTACCTTGCTATCTGACTCGTCTGTTTTTCCTTTTTCCCTTCTGTATTTTTTTAAAATTAATTCTCATTATTTTTAATTATGTGTATGGGATAGGAGGTATGTACACATGGGTGCAGTGCCTACAGAACCCAGGTGTGACGGCCTGCTGTGGGTGCTGGGAACAGACCTTGGACTCTGGAAGAGGAGTGGGTGCTCTTGGCTGCTGATCCATCTCTCCAGGCCTTTGTTGAGGATACAGAACCCCAGGTCTATTGCTGCTTTCTTTAACCAAGTGTCTTCCTGCTTCGTGTTTCCTGAAGGACGTTCGCAGCCATCACCACCTTTGTTCCCAGCCTGGTCTGTCCTTTCCCTCTGGCTGTTTGGAAGTGGATTATGCTGCACATGGTGGCATTTTGTCTGGGTTTACGTAAACTGGGAATTGGTAAACTCCTTAGATCTAAGGAATGATCGTCCTTCTTAAATGTAAAAGCCCCAAACTTGATATACTTGCTCAATTTTGAAGCTAATTCTCAGCCATCTCTGAATATTACCTCTCCAAGATTTCCTCTTCCCTCCAGGGCTAGCACTTCCGCTACACAGATATTACAGCCTCCCTTTCAGCGCTCTGGCTGTCCCTTTCACATTTCCCTCCTGCCTCACTCTCCCCACTGAGAGCAACTCAGTGTTTGTGAGATCTACCTCCCAACTCACTCACCTTCTCTGCCTTCATTGAATCCAATCTCTTCTTCAACCCATCCATTATTTTAAATATTTTTACCTCGATAATTTTACATTTTTTTTTTCAAAAGAGTCTCCCTGTGGTTTTTCTCTGCCCTGGCCTGCTCTGGTCCTCTTTCCATTCAGACCACGTCCAGCAGGAGCACTTAGGAGCCTCTTATTGGAGATGGGGAAACTCTTGCCCACTGCACCTGACCATTCCCCAGAACGGCAGCCTGTCTCCCGGCACCTCCATCCTCTGCACAAAGCATTTCGTGTGGATTGTCTGTGTGTCCACAGCAGCAGTTTATATCTGGCACAGCTACCCCAGCAGGTTTGGGAGAGGCACTGACCTCCCCTCCCCAAGGTACGGGGCCTTCGCATTCATCTCTGCCATTCTTTAATCTGGGACAGAGGCTCTCCTTACAACCTCAGCGATGGCCTTCATGACGAGGTGCAGAGGCCTGCAGTCTGGACTCTTCTCTCCACCTGTACCAGAAGCCAGTGTGGACCGGGAAACTGTATCCCAGGGGTCACTCTGACTTCAGTTCCCATTAATCACTCAGATTTTTACCTTCTTTGTTTCGAGCACCTGGAAATCTTGATGTCAAGGTCTCTAGTGCACAATACATCAAAAAAAAAATCTTTAAATTATGGTCTCCAGGCTGAAGTAGACAAGCTTCGAAGCCTATCTTTCCCCACAAGAACAAGGTCCATTAATCTACTTTCTGCACATTTCAACTAAATCAAAAGAAATACAGCTTAGGAATGTTGCCTTCCAAAAATAACTGCCTTCTACTTTAAATTCACTTTCACAAGTCTTTCTGAGAATGGCTACCTCCCCAGCCATTACTCTACTGACAGAGAACACAGCTTCATGGCTGGTGCACCGTCAGCTAATTCCTACTCGGCATAGCCTTCCTCCACACTCACTCTGAAGCCAGCTCCTGCACATTGATCCACTGAAAAATGTCATTTTGTTAAGCAAAATCTTTCCATTTCATTCTCCAGTAAAGAATACCAGAAGCTGACAGAGCAAATCCTTATATCATTTGACCATTAAATCTAAGGGCTTAAAGAAAATGCAAATTTCAAAATCACAAGTTCTTGGCAATCGGACCTTCTTCACCTCCCGTGACATTTCCTCCTGGCCAAGCCATGGGGCCTTGTACCATGCACTGCTCAAACGGTGGCCTGCCCACCAGTTCTTCCCCCAGCAGCCCTCCCAACCCACAGGACCCAGTGCTCTGCTGCTCCTGCAGCACTGTGTCCAAACATAGCGATGTGACTAGCTGAGTATTGCCCTCCAAGATAAAACTAGAAGCTTCCGCGTGCATCATCTCGCTCAATTTCTCACTTGCAACTCGGAGATGTGGGAAGAGATGCTGTAGAATTGGTGATGTTCCTCTCCACTTCAGCTTCTACACCCCCTTTAATCCAAACAGGGTGTGCTGAGCATACTAGGTGCCAGGTCCTGCATTGAGTACCAGAAAGTAATTTTAAAAAAAAATTCACAGAACCATGCCTTCCTAGAGGTGCATACTCCCAGATGGAACAGAATGCTTGGTAGAAGGCCCTACATGCAGATATGGTGTGATGAAACTCATCTTTATACCTACTTCCCCAGATCCTGGACAACTGCCTGAAGAAGCAGGGGGTGGAGGGAGAGGACAGACAGATGGATGGACAGGTAAGTAGACAGGGTGATGAGCAGACAGAGACAGGGAGGAATGTAGAGGCCATGTGTCTAATGATACAACCAAAGGAATGGGAGAAAGATAGGCAATATTAAAGACCAAACACGGAGTTCTACCTGGTACCTCTCCTGGCACAAAGAAGCTCCAAGGGTTCGGGGGTGAACTGAGAACGTCCCCAAACAAAGAGCCAGCTACAGAATGGACATGCTTCTGATGGTTAGAAACTGAACTAACTGTGTGGGATCAGCCTCATCCACCACTGCAAAGCTGGGAAGACAGCAGAGTGCCAGGGAAAGGACCCAACAGGGTGGGCACAGCAAGGCAGGCAGCTCTGGGAGACTGTAGAAAATGCCCCCTCTTCAACCTGTTTGTGCTAGCTTTCTTGACCCAAGATATGGAACGCAGCTCTGTGTCTGCCTTAAGGATTGCACAGTTCTTTAAGGCAGAGGGAAAACGTGAGGGGAGGATCCAAGGCTAGCCCCAGCTTCTGCCTGGCAGAGGGAGCACTCATTTTGAGAACCATGTTTGTATTTATAAATCACTGGAATTAGTTACCTCTTTTTAAATTATTTTCTTTGTTTGAAATATGGCCTTCACATACACACTTTGGTTTGGGTTGATTATGGGCCCCTCCTCTCCTCCCCCCACATCTCCACTTTGCACCCCATCATTGGCATGTCACACATATCCTATTGCCCTTAAAATCTGTTCATTTTAACTCTCATGGGCCCCTTTCCAGTTCCATGACCTATACATGCACTCCCACCAAAATATGCACATAAAAAGATAAAAATTAGAAGCCAGATACATATATTCAAGAGACACGATAGCTTTCTAAAAGTAATATACCCAGGGATGAACCTAACCAAGAAGTGAACGGCATCTCCAGTGAGAACTTGACAACACTGCAAAACTAAACGGCAGAAGACACCAGACAAAGGACCAGACGTCCCACACTCCTGGACTGGCAGAACTGTGAAAATGGCCTTATTACCGAAAGCCATCTACAGAGGGGATGCCGTCACTGTCAAAATCTCAGTGGCGTAATTCACAGAAGAACTTGTCGTTTATTTACTCATTTCCCCTACTACCCACCTCTCCTAACGGTCTCTGTTCTACTCTCATGTCATTTTTAAAAAATATATATAGATACCACACGTGAGAGAAAACATAGTGTTTATCTGAGTCCGGCTTATTTCACATAATATGATGATCGCCACTTTCATCCATTGTCCTCAAAATGACAAAATTCCTCAAGGCAGAAGAAAACTCCATCTACATACACATTTACATGATATTTCCTTATCCATTCACCTGTGGGCAGATGGCCAGGCTGGCTCCACGCTTTGGCCACATGGGGAATAGTGCTTCTGTGGTTTGCGGATTTCAATTCCTTTCCCTATAAACCCAGGAGTAGCTTAGCTGAGTCATATGGAAGTTCTAGGTTTTGCTTTTTTGAGGAGTCTCCATATGGATCTCCATTTCTGTCTGCAATTAATAAATTGCACAGATCCCCTCCAGCATTTATTGCTATTTGTTTTCTTGATGGCAGCCACTCTGACTGGGCTGAGACAGAATCTCCGTGTAGTTTTGATTTGCACTTGGACGTCTAAAGAAGTTTAATTTTTTAAATGCATTTATTGCCCGCTCGTATTTCTTCTGAGAACTCTCTGTTCAGTTCATTTCCCCATTTGCTGATGGAGTTGCTTGTTCTTTTGGCTTTAATCACATCTACATGCTGCTTTTATTATAAAATGAAACACAGAAAATACGAAGGTAATGCCTTAGTTACTTTTCTATAGCCATGACAAAGGCAATTTATAAAAGAAAATGTTTAATTGGGGGTCCATGCTTCTAGGGTTAGAGTCCATCACCATCATGGTAGCAGGCAGGCAGACATGACACTGGAGCAGTAGCTAAGAATTTTGGGAATGGCCTGGGCTTTGAAACCCCCTAAGCTGACTCCCAATGATAAAACTTCTCCAATAAGATCACATCTCCTAATCCTTCCCTAACAGTTCCACCAAGTGGGGACCAAGCATTCAAACATAGGAGCCTCTGGGGGCCATTTTCATTCAAACCAACACAGGCAAAGTCTATGAATCATCATAAAGCACATAAATCCACTGCTCAGCCTGAGAGACAAAGCGCTACCCACCAGGGCCATACCCAGCCCACACCTGTCACCACTTGCCTCCCTCCCCCATGGCAACCCCTTTGTGACCTCTGATAAGACCAGAGACTTGCACAGACACCTTAACAAGAAACAAAGGGAGCGCTCATCCCCTTACTCCTCCATATCCATCAGAGGCTCTCTCTTCCACCAGCCATGACTGTCACTCTCTAATACTGGCAGACTCACCCTGGCACTGCTACAGGACTTAGCTTGTGTCACAGTCATAGGCTACCTGAGTACCAGGCCTGCAAAGAATATGGGGCTAGGTAACAGTCCCTAGTGATGGCACCCTTCCCTTCACTGATGCGCCAAGGACAAGACACCTTCCTGCCTCAGGGACCAGAGTCTACAGGCAGTGCACACAGCGTGGACTGGGGACAGGGCCAGGAGACAGGGCAGAGGAAGGCAGGAAGAGGAAGAAAGTATAGGACAGGGTTTAGTGGCTACACTTCCCCACATACAAAGAACTGGACACTAGAGACACTACTGCCCTCTCCCCTAAGGGCCCACGTCCCAGCAGGACTACCATTCAACTCTGGGAAGTGGAGAAACCCTGCCTGACACTCCACTCTCCCTGGTGTAGAGCCCAACATTGGGGGGGGGGACGACACAGAGAGTCCGACTCACACATCCTGCATGCACCTGGACAGTGCAATGGCCACACCAAGGGCCAAGAGCAGTCACTTCCAACATCAGAGACATGGGGACCACGTGTGGATTTCCAAATATCCCATACTGAGAAACCTGATATGTTTCACCCCAGCAGAGGGGTAGGGAAGGATGCAAACACGTGTCCAGCTAAAGAAGATGCCAGCATAACTTCACGGCAGAGATAAACAGAGGTAGCATTTGCCTATCAAGAAGGGGAGGAAGCCACGGCAGGCTGTTAAAGCTACCAAAGTGGGCAGCCTGAGCTTCAGTAACCATCTATAAAGTAGGGAAGGTAATCCTCAAAAACCCCTGTCCTAAGGCTGTTGTAAAAATCCAAATACAAAGAACAGGAACCGGAGGGAAGAAGGTAAATCACGACACACACTCCGGAACCTTCCTCACTTTTAACTTGACTGACTCACAAAACCAACCTGAAGAACCTTCTGGTTCTTATTCAATAGGATTCCCTCTTGTTTGTTTAGAAGTTATTGGTAGGCTGGGACGGTGGCTCGGTGGGTGAAGCGCTCGCTGAACAAGCATAAGGACCTGGGTGAGACCACCAGCATCCAAGAGAAACAGACAGGGCACGGTGGTTTGTGTCTGTAACCCCAGTGCTAGAGGGCAGAGACAAGCAGATCGAGGGGCTCGCTGATCAGCCAGTGAGGCAAAACACACATACAAATACACGCTCCCATCTCAAAATTTCTTTTTTTAAAAAAAGATTTCATCATTGTTCTACAGAGAAGTAGATTCCATTTTATAAAGATTAATTATTTGTATTGTGTGTGTGTGTGTGTGTGTGTGTGTGTGTGTGTGTGTGTGTGTGTGCTTGCCTGTATATCTGTGCACCACATGCATCAGTCTTGTGGAGACTAGAAGAGGGTATTCAATCCTGCAACTAGAGTTACAGGCCGCTGTAAGCCACCATGTGAATGCTGGGTATCGAACCCAGGTCTTCTGGAAGAACAGCCATTGCAGTTAACTGCTGAATCATCTTTCCAGCCCCAACAACATTTCTTTTTTAAAGGATTTTTTTAAAAAAAAGTTATTGAATGTCTAAAACCAACTGGCTGTCAAAGTGTGGGTTTATTTCTAGGTTTTCTATTCTATTCCACTGGTCTATGTGTCAGTCTGCTTTTAGGCTATATCACACTTTCAGGCTGAACACTACATCTTACTGTATTTGGAAGAAAAACTGGAATGCTTCCAGCTTTGTTCTCTTAAGCTTTGGCTGTTTAGGGTCCTTGGGGATTCTGTACATATTTTACCAGTTTCTGTAAATGGGGCCACTGTTATTTTAGTCATGACTGGTTGAATCTGTAGCTCTTTTGGAATAACGAGGTAATTTTACTAATATATGCTTTTCCAATCCATGAACATGGGCTAGCTCTCTGTTGTGTAAGTTTTTTCCGCTTCCATTTCCTTTGTTGATGTTCTGTAGTTCTGGATGTAGAGGTGCCCCACTTCCTCGGTTCAATTTACAAAGACATTCTTGCCGTTACTATCAATGCGATTGATTTACTAATTTCCTTCTCCGGCATTTTTCCTATTGGTGCACAGGAATGCTACTAATTTCTGACTGTCTTCAGAGTTCTCACTATGTAAGGTCTCACCCTCTGCAGAGAAGATTTAACTTTGTCCTTTCTGGTTTGGACAACTGGGTTTTTTTTCACCTGTGTTCACTTAGCACGCTGCTAAACAGATGTGGCAAAGGCCATTATCTTCCCCTCATTCCAGATACTAGAGAAAAAGTTTTCCACTTTGTTTCTGGGTGGTATAAGCTGTAGGCTTGTCATGGGTGGCCTTGATTGTGGTGAGTTACATGCCTTAAATATGTAATATGTGGAGAGATTTTTTTTTTCATTAATCATGAAGAGATAGTAAGTATATGATAGAGAACAGTCTCTTCAGTAATAATGCTGGGGGAGGCTCGTGAGAAGTCTCACTGGGTAAAGCTGCCTGCCAGCAAGGCTAACAACCTGACTTAGATTCCAAGGACTCACATGGTAGAAAGACTCCTATAAATTGTCCTCTGATGTCCACATCTACTCTACGACATGAATGTATCCATGTAAATACAGAATGTGTGTATTATATATAATACATGTGTATATGTGTTGTATATAATATATATAATAAATATAATTCCTAAACAAAGCTGGGAAAGTTGGGTGTTGGAAGGCAGAAAAATGAAAGTAGACCCCTCTGTTTCATCATGTATATATAAATCAGCTCAAAATGGATTGACGACTTAAATTTAAGACCCAAAAAGTATGACATTTCTAGAAGAAAAAAAAAAAAAAAACGTAAGCGCCAAGATGTCAGTCCAGACAGTGATTTATCAGACACAAGCCCAAAAGCACAAGGAACTAGGACAAAGGGGCTAGGGGACCACATCCAGAGAGATCCTGCCAGCAACAGAATCAAGTGAAGAGACGGGCATGGGAAGGGAGGGATTCAGACAGGAAGAACCAGCAGGACCGACACCAGGTGAGTGGCTAACACCTAAGGCACATAAGGAACTCGAGCTTCTCAGCAAGAAGAAAACAAACAATGCTATTAAAGAAGCACCGGCTGGCACCAGCTTTTCTCCATAGAAACATGGATGGTTGCCAGACATCTGAAGAGAGGCTCAGAATCACTCAACTTCACAGAAATGAAATACCAACTCACACCTGTAGGACTGGCTACCAACAACATGCGTAGGTGAAGATGTGGACATAAAGGAACCACCGTTGCATTTTAAATTAGCAAAACCACTTTGAAAACAGTGTAGGAATGCCTCAAAAAATAACTTTGAAAATACAATGAACATATGATCCAGCAACCCCACTACCAGGCAAGGACTCACAGCAACCGAGGTGAGTAGCTTCCCATGCTCCCAGCAGCATTATTTCCAGCAGCCAAGGCACAGAAACAACCTTGGTGACCATTACAAAGTGTCAACCCAGAAGAATCTATTTTCAAAATGCAGACTATGTACACCATGGAATACCACGCTGCCATAAGAAGGGAACCTTATCATTTGTGAGACACAGGATGAACCCAAAGGACACAGTGTTAAAGCACAGGATGACAGATGCTGGGTAATCCTGTTTGTGTGCAGGATTTGAAAGAGATGAACTAACAGAAGAAGACAGAATGGTGGCTTCTAGAAGGTGGGACGGAGGACTAGAGGAGAAAGAATTAATGCTGGTCAACAAGTGCAAATTTATAGACAGACAGGAGGAAGTCTTGGTGCTTGACCACACAGTACGGTAACTGGGGTTAATAACAATGTATTGCATATTTCAAGATATCCAGACAATTTTAGTGACCTTATCACAAAAAAATTGATAAATGACAAGAAGATGAATATGCCAATGGCCCTAGGTGGTCATCCCACACCATGCCCGTGGTCAAAAGCCTATGTTCGGTCCATTAGGAAGAAAACCCCAGGACCAGCAAGAGAGCTCGGAGGGAAAAGATGCTTGCTACCAAGTCTGATGACCTGAGTTCAATGCCTGAGAACCACATGGTAGGAGAGAACGGACTTCCACTAGTTGTCCTCTGATCTCCACACTTACACCATGGCTTGCACATGTCTGTGCACACACACACATGCAGGCACATACATGCATTACACACACAAAACTAAAAATTTTAAAAAACAAAACCCTAAGCTAGGCATGGTAACTTGGATCTATATGATTCTAGCACTTGGGAGGCTGAGGCTGGGGGATCACAAGGCCAAGAGAGACCTGAACTACACAGTGACCACCAGGCCAGCTTCATCTAAAAAATAAGGCCCTTTCTCAAAATGAAAAATAAATAAATAAATAAAACTTTTTCCAAAAGTCATTAAATAGCAATAAGACTTACATTTAACATGCCTGATTATGAGGAGTATTATTTCTAATATAAATGATGGTCCTTTTCTTTTTGATTGAATAGTTCATTAAAAATCCAATTCTATTACCCTGTTGTTTTTTTTAATTAAAGCTTGTAATAGGAAAACAATCTTAAAGTCATCAGCTCCTGACAAAAGGATTGAGAATTCACAGCACTAAAACATTTGTCTGACGGTGCAGTCATCAAGACGTCCAAATAATTACTTTTAACACTACTAAAAATTAACACCAGCAGTTTAAAATGCCCTCTTGTTTGGGGACTCAAGCGAATCAATACAACTGTGTTAAAAGCTAATGAAAACAGAAACCCACATGGAGGACTGATGCTGCCTTATTCTTATTCTAACTGAAGCAACAGTATTTATCAGTGGTGTTCACTAGAGTTTGTTTCTGCACAATATCTTATTAAGAAGTTGCAGCACAGAGGCTCAGACTCTGTTTGGGTGATGCTTGCTGAAGACCGGAAAAGCAGCCCATTCCTCAATGGGGTCCCCTGGGGACTGCTGAAGTGCACCTTTACCATTAGGCAGCACCAACATCAGGAGGACCATGCCTCTCCTCCATGCCACCACCCTCGAACAGAATGCCAGGATCCGAGCTCTCACACTGAGGATCCTGGGACCCCTTCCCATCTTCTGCATTGTCTCAAGTTGCTCCCTAAGCATCCAGGAGCAGTCAAGGAAATAGGAGCCTCCTCAGAGACCATGCAAGGAGAAAGCCCAGAATAAGCATTCAAGGGGCCATTTGGAATGAGGTGACATATTAGGAGCCGAGGCTTAGACCCCAGGATGGTGTTCCTGGAAGGTAGTGGAACCCTTAGGAGGTGGGGTTGAAGTGGAATCCTTCAACCCCATTGGGAGTGGACTCTTGGCTACTCTCTGCTATCGATTTTGCTTCCAGACCATGAGAAGAGCTGCTATTGTAAGTACATGCCATTGGTCTGGTTTTCACATGGATGGTAGAGATCTGAACTGAGATCCTCCAGATTTTGCAGAAGAAACTTTACCAACTAGGTCATCTCTACAGCCCAATTTTCTCTTTTACATTTTTCTGGACTTTTCTTACTAGGTACATGTATAACTTTATTCTAAGAAAAAAATAATATGTATAAGTAAAAGAACAAATTCAGGAATCTCACTTTGCTCTCACAGCTCTTGGTACAGGCCATCCGGTCTCTGACTCTGCTCCATACTTCACACACCTCCCCAGTCACATCCACACCCTCCAGTCCTGGATACCATCAGTTCTCCAGGGCAGAGGCCTGGTCTGCACATCTCTTCTCTTCCTTGAGTATCCCTACATTCTCCAGTGAGTTCTAGAGCACAAACCTTTACGTGGATGAGCTGAGAAGACAGAAATCAAGGCCACAAAGTGACCTTGGTCCAATGGTGTTACCTTTTAGGTATGCACATAAGTGGAGTGGAAGAACCCACCATGGACAAAGTGCTCATCCCTCCACACAAAGGAATGAGGCAAAGACCAAACAGAATCAACACTGCTGGCCTCTGACCTACCGTCTTGCCCCACCTTCCCCACTCTACAAAGCAGTTGCTTATAGCTCCTGCAAGACTTACTCCAAGTAGTTTTGCTCTAAGCACCAAAAACTAATACGTGTTAAATGCAATGCTTGTCATGGCAATGGCTAATATGAATCTAATTATTATCGTTTGAAAGTAGTCTGACTGTTACCCCAAGGCTCATGTGGTAGAAGAGTGTGTGATGCCCAATAGGGATATATAGAGAAGCAGTGGGACCTAGTGGGAAGTAACTCAGTTACAGGAGCATTACCTAAGAGAGATCAGTATGGCTCTGATGGGACCACAGTTTCCACAATAGCAGATAATGTAGTAATAGTAGAAGAAGTAGTAGAAATAATAATAATGCAGTGAGCCTAAGCCCTGAATCTCTCTGGCTTCCTTTCTTTCCTCCACATGGTCCTCAACACAAGCTTCACCCTCCATGAAGATCCAGAGATGCCCAACACTGGTTTATCAGCCTCCAAAACTGGGAAGGGAATAACTCTTTTCTCTTCATAAAATACTCACCCTTAGGCATTTTGTTACAGCAGCAAAAAAGGAACTAAGACATTAACTGATAATAAGTGGTATCGACTATTCACTGGTTATTTACCCCAGACTTCCAAGAAATGGCTACAGGAATGTGACAGATGTGAGCACATCTGACAGGAGGGAGTGGGGCTTCGAGTGTCTCTCCGCATGTACCTCCATTGCTGAGTTGCTTACAAGTTCTCTCATACTCTCTTAAATCCACAGTTTGTGAACCATCACATTTCAGATATCGACATGTGATCCAAATGCCTTTCTAACAGGGGTATTGGTTATTCCCCAGGGGAATTAATTCAGCTTCCACACTTAGGGCTGAGGCACAGGTTCTTGTAGGTCTCAGCTCAAAAATCAGAAACACGAGCTTTGCCCCAGGGGTGACCTACCTTCAGACAGGGAGCAGTTTTGTGTGTAGACATTGCAAAGCTAGCGTCTCTCGCCTGAGTCCATTGAACATAAATCTGCAGAAGTGGGCTCAACAAGCCTTCCAGGACAGAACTGCTCGTCTCTTACACCTCTGAAAAATTCAGATTTGAGCTTCCCACAAAGCTTCCCAGAAGCACAAGGACTCTCTGGCCTTTCTGGGAACCATAGTGTCCAATGCCATAGCATTCACCAAAGGGTAAGGATTTCAGTGGGGGCCAGAAGTGCATGGTCAGGCAGCTAGGCCACCTCCAGGCAGCAGGATGAGGGCAAACCATCACTACCCATGAACATGGCAGTACCTCTCAGGGTTAGCTGGAGAATTAGCAAGAATATATGCAAAGCACACAGCACAGTGTACAATGCAGAGTCCTAATACGTGGAAACTAATGTTTCATCGTTTTACATAAGACAACATTCTGGACAGCAGCCACGAAGTGGAATCACAAAGTTCTGGGCCAGGCCTGGGGATTTGAATCCATCACTCTAACCCTCGGGCTAACAGAATGAATTCTGAAAACAAATTCCATCAACCTTGCTCCCTTAGCTAAAGCCTCAGGAGCACTCACTTAAAAATCCAAGCTCTTTGGTACGGTGCAAACTCTTGACTCTGCCCTTAGATTCGCCTTTCTGCTTTCCTGGGCTTCCTCACTACTCCTACCCACTCCTTCCCCGACCACACCCTTCTATCCAACCCACCTGAACTAACTGTTCCTCTATATGCCCTAAACTCACCCCCAACGTCTCTGCTTGTGGTATCCCTTTACTGGAGCCCTAAAGCCTACTTGCCTTTCAACTCCCAGATCACGGAGCAGCTGCTCTGTGATACTTCAAGATGCACACGTGCAGGGACAGGCCCATACATGCACACCTCAGCCAGGCCTTGTGTGCAGATAACACCACTTCACAACTTGCACAGGAATCTATGAGCAAACGCAGCTCTATCTGCAGTGCCCCTAACAATGACCAAGTAGAGTAATGCTGGGAATGGGAATAGCGTGTAGGAATGAACTGTACTGGCTGCAATTGTTCTGGAGGCTCGGGGGGGGGGGGGGGTGAAAAGTGAAAGACTGGATCCAGAGAACAGGGGGTGGAGGGGAAGAAGAGCAGAGAAGGCTGGGAGGAAGAAGAGATGCAATGCAAGGGAGGAATAAGAAAGAGAGGAAAACTGGGGACCAACTTGGGGTGGGTTTGGGGACTTCATGAGGGGTGAGCTTTGGATGGACCATGCTAACGGACCTGGACAAATGCAAAGGTGCTGCAGTTGAAAACAAACCCGTCTCCATTATTTCTCCCTTATCCCTGTCTAAGACTCATAAATGAAACAGCCCAGGTCTTGCCTCCCACACACCACCAGGAGCAATGAGTGACCTGGGGCCTCAGAAGCACAGTAACTTTCCAGATGAAGCAGGGATACAGGACAGACCTTTGGTTAGGGCCTATGGGGCTTTTTGCTATTTACACGGAACACAGCCTTGCCGCTGGGACTCTTCTGCCTCGCTACTGAGGTGATCCAGATGAGATACACTGACGTGGGTTTTAATTTCCTCTCTTTACCAGATATGTATTGACATTCAGGCCACAATCCAACCCTTAGGGATATTCATTTAATGAGTTTCGTGATGCTTTTTAAAGTACCGGTATTGTTCAAGAGCATAGGGAAGAAAAAAAAAAAAGGAACACAAACAGAGGACACAAGGAACGGACCAAGATCTGATAGGGGGGCGGGGGCTGCACAGGCTAATGACAGGGCAGAGCAGGTGGTCTTCGGGCTCAGAGGGGTTTTTTTCTGGAAGCTCAAAGGACACCTGTGATGAACCAGCTGTTACCTGATACTGTGTCCAAGCCCAGTGCTCAGCAAGTCAGAGGGCAACTGTTCCCCTGGAGGCCTGTGCAAAGGGGTGAGGAAAAAGCTCAGTGGCTTGGAGGTCAGTCAGGGCTCCACTCAAGCCACCCTGCTCTAGGAACCCAGCCTGCATGCTGCCTTTGGACATCTGAGGTGACGGTACCCAGTGTCCTAACGGTCCCTCTGGTCAGTGCATGTCCCTAAATGGCAAGGCTGGCTCCTCTTCCTGTGTGATCCCCGATGCCGCAGTAGGACCAAGAACACTTCTCTCTTCAGCAAACATTTAGTGAGCACACTCAGCATGCCAGACACTGCACTCCAAAGGGAGACTGTGACAGTGAGAAGGACAGAGGGGACAGACGATGCCAGCGCGGCAGACAAAACATTGCAGCAAACACAAGAGGCCAGGGGCTGAGAGGGGGGCTTCCTGGCAGGGATGGCAGCGCGGAACAAGGAGGGGGGCTAACAGCATTTACTCAGACTTGAATAGTCCAGTCTTGTTGAAATGCAGAGCCTGATTCAGGAGGTCTGCAATGGGACCTTCTAGTCTGTTTTTCCGGTCGGCTTCCAGAAATGCCAATGCCGGCAGCCGATCTTCTCAAAGCACTAGCTGGGCTGGGCGATCCTGAAGCTGAGCAGCCCAGCCCACAGCTGCTTACTTCATCTAAGCTGAGACACAGATGATGGTGTAATTGTACAGTGGGACAGACTGGGCCTAGTGCTACCATAGAGGGAGGAGACAGGTGACCAGAACTCTCTAGACCATCGTAGATTAAACTTCTTTAAAGGACGAGCCTATTTTTACTTCCTTGCTAAACACTACTAACCTTTTTGTCTGTCGTGGTGAACATTTTTTATTTTGTTTTTTAAGAAAGAAGAAAGTAAGTTCAGGAATTTTCTAGGAATATCTCAGTTTAAAAAAAAAAAACCACTTAGTTGATGTTTTACAAATTTTATTTTTAACTTTTCCAGAAAAGAGTGCCTCCTCGTTCACAGTCTACGAAGCCCACTGTGCATACTGCCGCCACACAATATCTTTGCCTCCCCAGAGCAGTTCTAATTTCAAATATTTTATCTCACTGTCATTTCTATGTTTTGTCAGATGGCAGGTCTTGATAGTCAATTTAAAAGCACAGTCATACCTCTACTGAGTCACTGTGGAGCTGGAGATATTCTTACACAGTGACTGACTCCCACTCATTGCGTCAATATTACACCCTTGAGCTTATCAAATGGGAAGAATCTGAAAAAGGATGGTACGGTAGCACGGGGCTGAGGAACAGGACAATACCTAGCTCTGTGCGGAACCCCAGAAATGGGGTACAAATACAACAGTGCCTGGAGCAGAGCCAGGTGACAAAAGGGAGGTACCCTCGGCTCACAGATGAACAGGTTAGACTACGGCAGGGAAAAGAAGGCATGAAAAGAATGTCCTATCCAGGCACATGTGAAAGGCTGGCATCAGATGAGCCCGAGTCTTCCACACAATGATGCCGCCTATCAGCTGGATTGGCTATATCAACTGTCACGATGTGCACATGCTCCCAGCCTGACTCAGTTTCCCATCCCAAGCAAAGAAGCTGACACTACAGGTTGCTGTGAAATGAGAACAGCTCATCTTTTCTTGTCAAGGACTGGAGCCTTAGAAGATTAAGAGCCATGCGAAAAGGACATGGGGGCCAGCTCAACAAGGCTCCCTCTGGCCAAACTGTGACAATCTGAACAACGACAATAGCAACTGTAAGTGGATCAAAACATTGAATCAACAAAATCCATGCATTGTGACAATGTTAAAACCTGGGGAGCAGCCGGGGCCCAGAATTTGAAAAGCTTTCAAGTTAGGCAATAAAGGTTGGAGCTACTTCTGGTTAATCAAACGGCCCCAGAAGATGAGCTGTGTTCTAACTTACAGAAGAACACCTTTGAGAAGCAGAAATAATGAAGTATTTTCTAGAACTAATATGACATTACTGAGTCAGGTATAGACTGCCAGGGGATTTTAAAGCCATTTGCGATGGGTGAAGGACCAACACAAGAACATTCTATTGTGAAAGAAGACCTCACCGGGTATAGAGCCCTTTCACCCCATCCAAGGCATCCATCTTGGCCCCAGTGTTGGTCAAACAGCCAACTCCATTGTCAAAAGTATTTTATCTCTTATTAATTATTAATTTATTCTATTAATTATGATTAGTTATAATAATTAATTCTCTTACAATGAGTGAAAGTGCAGAGGACACGTGTCAATTGAGTGCCAGGCCACAGATGGGATATCTACATCACTCCTGCTCCAAGACTTAGGGGCCATCACAGAAGAGAGGATGAAAAGAGGGAGAGCCAGCAGTCCAGGAGATGGGAACAAGACAGTGTCTTCTGAACAAGACAGGACCCCCATGCTCATGAGCTCATAGCAGCTATGGCTGCCTGCACAAGACCTGCACTAGATCAAGCCAGTCAACATCCCAACTTGGAAGTGGGAGGGGACTGTGTACTCCCACTCCTAACTGAGGGCTTCTGGGAAAGGGAGAGTCAGTTTTCTTTAAGAATATGGCCCCTGCCGGGCGGTGGTGGCGCACGCCTTTAATCCCAGCACTCGGGAGGCAGAGGCATGCGGATCTCTGTGAGTTCGAGGCCAGCCTGGGCTACCAAGTGAGTTCCAGGAAAGGCACAAAGCTACACAGAGAAACCCTGTCTCTAAAAACCAAAAAAAAAAAAAAAAAGAGTATGGCCCCTAGTAGGTCAACCAAGATCTAATGGATGGCCACATACTCAGGAATATATGGGCAGCACAAATTGAACTCAATGGGTTATTTAAAGGGGGGAACAAGAAGTTAGGGTCTGAGTAGGGAGGTAGGAATGAACGTAGAAAGAGTTAGATGGAGGAGAAGAGATGAATATGATCAAAACAGACTGTATAATTAAGAAAAATATTTTTAGAAAAAGAAAAACCTTAAAAGATGAGATTGAATGCCAAATGTATATTAGAAAGCAAAGAGTAATTACTTCTTCCTACATACATATGCATTTGCAGAGACGATCTTCACTCGATCCTTCAGCATTTAGAAAAAGCAATGCCAGTCTTTAAATTTTCAGTGCTTGCTTCAATCTTATAAGAAAAAAATTGATTAGTTAAATGCAACTTTTTCAAACTTTTGTGTGGAAGAAGTAAGGCTGTTGACATCACAATGTATGTATGTATGTACTGATAACATGAGAACACACCCTCCCCCGAAGGGTTTCTCACAATACCCAGCATCTTAAGAATGACACACACACACACAGTGAAAGCCCTTCTATGAACAAACTATTCGAAGTGATTGACCATTGCACCATGGATTCTGCTGTCATATACCAAAAGAGTGAAATCATGTAACAAATATTGGGGCTTTCAATTAAAAATAAAAATAAACAATAATTTCAATATACAAGGACTCTTACCATTACTAGGAATTAAGATATCATTGGTAACAACAAAACAGACAACACATGTGGATAAATTACCAGGCAACTCAAGAGACTTCAAAAAGCAGTTCATACTGTACAATGCATGAGCTGGGGCTCTGAAAGCACAAGAACTATGTTTACTTTATTTCTAGATTTATAAGTCTAGCAACCCAAAACAATGTTATCTAGAAAGATCAGAGACATCAGTAAAAGCACTGTTCATAAGAGATCATATTCAAAGCTCACTAACACAGGATTAATGTTGTTTAAGGACCATGATATAGAGAAAATTGGGAGATTATTAACTTGAACTTAAGCAGGAATTCTCAGGAGACTGCCCCTTAATTGGCTACTGGGAAAGTAGAGGGTTTGGATCAGGCATGTACTACATAAACTTGTTAAAAACTAAAGAGAACCACACAAAGAGAGGAATGAGCGTAAGATGGGTAAGGAGTCTGTGTCCAGGAGCCCAAGTGGGCTCTGTATGACTGGCATCTTGGCAGGTAGGAAAGGCAGGGCCACACAGCATGATCAGGATAGGCCACTGCCTGTTTCCCCTCTACACTCTCCACCGTATGTACCCAAGTCACCCGGAAGCTCAAACCATGGAGACATCCTTATCACTTCATATTCTTAGTGCTGATTCTCATCCCTAATAAATGTTATAGCTCCCAGGAATGCTGCTAAAGTACAGCCTTGGTGTCCCTCCCCGATCCTTCTATCTTACTCAGACTTTGGCCAACCTACTATTGCAACCCTCAAATCCCACATATCTCTTATCAGACTCCCTCCTGAATACGGTATGTAGTTCAAGACAGGATGCTACATCATGACCAGATAAGGGCTTATCTCAGGAATGCAAGGTTGGTTTGATAATCTTTAAAAAAAAAAGTTAATTCATCTTATTAACAAGCTAGGTTGAGGGGGCTGGAAAGATGGCTCAGCAGTTAAGAGCACTGGCTGCTCTTCCAGAGGTCTTGAGTTCAATTCCCAGCACCCTCATGGTGGCTCACAACCATCTATAGTAGGATCTGATGCCCTCTTCTGGCATGCAGGTATACATGCAGAGCAATCATACATAAAATATAAATAAATAAAATTAAACAAGCTAGGTTGAAAAACCCATATGACCATCTGAAAGTATCTAAGAAAATATGGTACCAGTTCCTGGATCATTTTTTGTTAATCTCAGAAAACCTGGAATATAAGAGTCACAAACGTAAAATAATTATTTTCCACATTATAGAACTCCTCCTAAAGTCAGCCAAGGCCTTTTCCATAGCATGCAACCAGTTTATGCATTATCCATTCTTATATTTACTTTCTTGCTTCTCACCTTCAAACTTCCTTCGTGGACATTTGGTAATTCTGTTTCCTGTCTTTCTTGGCAAACAAGGAAGAAAACCCAGGCTATTCAAGTTTTGGTTGACAGTGCTAACAAATTCAGGGTAGGGTAGGGATAACAAAGTCATGTAGTCACGAGTCCCACAGAACCTTAAGGTCGCCCCACAGTCCAGGGTCCCTACCTGTCACACTATCTTACCTCATGTGTTACTGGAACATTTCCACAGACTTGCTCCAAACATGTCTGAGAAATGCCCCCTCCCTTGTGTCGGCTTAGGCCCTGGCATTCACAAGGCCTTCCTTCTCAGTACTCTCTGCTTCATTCTGCCCACCCCCTTCACTGGGCATCCATTGTCCTTCAGTGGTAACAATCACTTACTGGCCACATGCATGGCCAGACTCTCTCCTAGCATGGGGAGCAAGGAGAAAGTACCACTTTCTGCCTTTGAGGAACTTGGAGTTTAGAGCGTGACAGAGAAGGAAATGGCCAACAGCTCCACCAAGTTCCAGGAGACCACATAGACGGCATGTGTATAGACATGGAGCCATGCATCTGCTCTTTCTGAGGAAGCCCAGCCCTTCGCTGCATTTGGGTTCCGCGGGGCTGGCCTCCCTACAGGAACTCTCGTTGCAGTATGAAGGATCATTTCATAGATGACTAACTTGAAGGAATCTGTCCATTGTGACAAAGCTGGCCAAAAGCAAGGGTCCCTGCAGGTCTGTCTGACATCCAGTGAACATGGGGTTTCTCCTTCCTTGTTTTGCCATTTTTGGTGAAGTGTAGATACTTGGGGAGGGGGGTAAGGGTTATTTTGTTTTGATGTGGTCTCTAAACTGCTTTGGATTTTTAGGGACTAATCATGTCACCTAAATGTCCTTACCCAAAGCAAACATATTGCTTACTGTCAGTCATTCCAAATGGCAGACTTAACTCAATTTTCTTGTTTGGTAAGAATACAATAAAAGTACACGCTTTCTTTTCCTGTCTGGCTCTTCCCTGCTGTCTGCAGATCAATCATGCTGAATGCGGTGGCAGAAGCCAGATCACGATAATAGTCCCACAGGACCTGCCTGGCTCTGAGACGACACCCAGTGTCCCTGGAGACCCTGGAGATGAACCGTGCGGCCCTTTGCAGGACAGGGTCATGCATTCAAAGATTGGATGGCCTCTGCTGCTGTGAAGCCATTAATCCTAACTGTGGGCACATCCTGGGCTCGAGCAGACAGGATTCCATGTCGCTATGCAAAGGCTTCCAGACCAGCCCCCAGATCAACTTCTTAATGCCTAGACTTAATTTTAATTATGTGCTTATGCAGGGTTTTATGATAAATGGTTATGAAAATTCCTTTTCGGGAACCCAGGTACTATATATAAGTCTGTCATGGAAGTACCTAAAAATGAGCTCATGTTTTTACCACATGCCTATCTCTGTGAGGTACATGGGGAAGGTTTGTGAGCCCTCTTAAGAATGCTAAAGACCAATCCTACTGATAATAAAGACTGAAAAGGGAGAACAATGTTTCCTTTTGGGGGGACAATGGTACCCAAAATAAGGTCCCCACCTTATCAGCATCACCCAGCAATGTCCCAGAAATGTACATCCCCAGCCCTGTAGACCTGCAGGTCAGAAGGTGAGGGTGGCCAGGCCAGGTGGCTAGGCAAGCCCTCCAGGTGGGGGCTGGTAACACTACTATGACAGAGCCCCCCACCCTCACCCCCAGAGGGTGGAGTGAGGCTCTAGAAGCCACCTCAGTACCTTCCTGTCTCATTGGTTCCACACTCAGTAAGAGTCTACTGCATGTGTCCGTCCCTTGCAAAGTGAAGAAATGCAGACATCAGTAAGTCTCACGGCTATCTTTAATTAACTTGCAATCATCTAGGTAAAAAAAAAATAAATAACTGGCATAAGAATACTTCAAACATCGGCAGCTTCTGTTAGCATCCAAATAATGACCTGACTTCAGTGACGTATCAATGACCCAGAGTGTAAAGGGGTTGAGACACCTGTCCCTCTCTCATCAGGGCTGCAGTGAGCCTCTGCAGACCTCCCTAAACCAGCAAACAGGAGTCACATCCATCTCTGCCTGTGCCTGTCCTCAGCAAACACCACAATCTGGTATGTGCTTGTTCAGTGTTTGTCTCTGGCCAGAATGTGACCCTTGGACTCTGTGCGTGGCTCTGTTTCCAGCATTTAGAGCTGAGCATGTACTGGAAAACTGCTCACTAGCTGTCAGACCCATGAACTGGATAAAATGCTGCAAGAGGGGTGGGGGAGATGGCTCACCAGGTAAAACACTACCTTGCGAGCATGAACACCCGAGTTTAGATCCCGTACAAAAAGCCTGTCCTGGTGATGTACACAGGTACATCGTGTACCTGCATACATGTGCATCTCTGGCAATGCAGAGATGGGAAGAGAAAACACATGGGTTTCTGGAAGCTTGTGGGCCAACTAGCCTGGCCTGTGTGGTGAAGTTCCAGACCAGTGAAAGACCCTGTTTCAAACAAAAGGCAGAGATGGATGCTACAGAAGTGACTTGGCAGGTAAAAGTCCTTATTGCTCTTCTAAAGGACCGGAGTTCAGTTCCCAGCACCCACGCCAGACAGTTCACAACTGCCTCTAACTCCAGTTCTAGGAGATCCAACACCTCTGGCCTCCAAGGAAACCTGCATTCATGTATACATACCTATAAACAGAGATGCACACATACACATAATTAAAAGTAAAAGTAGAAGGCACTTTAAGACCAACACCCAAGGCTATTCTCTGATCTCCATATATATGCCCTGTTCCAACCCACACATACAAAAATGCACACACACACTCCGACACACAAGTGCACGTGCTCTCGCGCATACACACACACACACACACACACACACACACACACACACACACACACACACACACACACTGCAGAAAGTTTGACACAACAGCCATGGTCACAAAAGGCCTTAGCTTTGCACTACCTAGACCTGGAGGAATGTTCCTTTGGCCTCACTTAGCATTTGCTTTAGAATTCCACAGACAGCAGGCTCTCTCCCAGCTCTCCCTTCTAAATTTCTTATTAAGTTTTGAAATTTGTTGAGCAGATTAAAGGATTCTTGTGAAGCTTTTATGCTTAAACTTTGCAGAGAAAAATTCCCTGTCTCTGTAACTATCACTGGGACAGATTAGAAATAATTTGGAGCTGAATTGGATTTGCTATTTTGTGAGCCTCTCTTATCTACCAGGACTAATAGCAGACACTTCCCTCCCGACAAGGGCTGGGAGGAAGCCTTATTATCTGCCTTTCACAGAGTGGAAACTGAGGTCAGACAGGCCAAAAGGCTTAGACGTGACTATTCCATCAATACAGCTTTGAATCAATAGAGGGGTGTTCTGTATCCCATAATAAATTTGGAAGCACAGAAATTGTGCAGGCAGTGACATCGTGGTGTGGTAGAAATGGCTTATGCACAAGCCTTGGAATCAGAAGTACCTGGGCTAGAATTTAACTTTTGCTTAGAGGCTGCCAGACCTTGGACATTTCCTTCACCTCGTGGATGTGTACTATAATTTCCCTTGAATGGTATGCAGTTGTAGTCCTGGGAGACGGAAAGGCCCCCGGTGGGCATCACAGCCTCTCTGCCCCACTGCTCTCTGGACTCAGCAGGTTCAAGTGCTCACCTTCCCTGAGCTGGCAGCATTCTGGAAGGCTTGGATCCTGAGGCAGGAACTGGATGTCTGGGGCCACCCCGCATCTACTATGTAATTACTGGGCTGATTCTGGTCCGTCGCCCGTTGCGTCCAGGCTACCATGTCTTCATCAGAAAGACAGAGGCCAACAATGGCCTGCCTACTTCCAAGGTCAGTGGTGAGAATGTATGAGTGCCACATGGGACCAGTGAGCACCTAGAACAGGTGTCTTGTGGCAGTTTCACCGTTGTCTACATGGTTATCTCCTCCGGGCCATCTGAATGTCCCTGTCACCATGCCGTCTGGTGAGTCCCACCCTGCACTGCAGCCTGGCCCAGCAGCCTTTGCTGCAGTAGTGTTCTGTTCTGATGCCTCCTGCTCAGGGACCGCCACTGCCCTGCCTCTCCCACACCCCTTCTCTGCCCACTTCACCTCATTCCACTTGGCAGAAAGAGGCCTACATTAAGACCCAACATTTGCTGCAAACACTCCAGACCTGAATTCGATCCCTGGAACCCACTGTCGAGGGGGAGAGGCAGCTCTGCAAATTGTCCTCTGACCACACACATGCACGCTCACACGCACATACGCACATCACAAACACATACAAGAGTAAAATAACTTTATAAAAATGTAGAGCCCTTTAACAAGTTGTCCTCGAACGTCTCCAGAAGCAACACAGACACATAAGAAAGAGGCACGAAAGGAGGGAGAAGAAAAGAAAAGAAAAGGAAAAGTATGCTATTTGTTTAACCTGAATCCTTCTGTAGAGTCTTCCATAGAGTGCAAAAGAACGTAAGAGCATTATGAAAGAGCTAGTTCTTATGTTAAAGCCAGTACTCTGTGTGGTGCTGCTGGAATGTCACAGGGATTCCCAAGAGCCCAGGTCAAGCCTCTCCCCGTGAAGGATGGGAGTAGCTGGCCAGACAGCAGAAGCTCTTCTCTATTTCAAGGTGGTAGAGAAAATGTTGGAAAAAGATGCCAGGCTTTGTTAAATCTGTGCATGTCCCTGAATGAGGTTGTTTACTTAATTTTCCTTGCCTAGTTTATGAACATGGAGAGTTGTAATTGTGGGTTTCCGGATGCTAAACCAACCTTGCTTTCCACAGATGAGCCCTGCTCAGCTGATGCTGTATTTCCTATTAGGTAGCCTAGGCTAAATTCCTGCTTTAGAGTTACTAAAGCTGAGATTGGAGCAGGGGACAGTCTGCAGTGGTGATGTTTTGCTGTGGTGGTTTGAGAGAAAATGGCCCCCATAGGCTCATAGGGAGTGGCGATACTAAGAGGTGTGGCCTTGTTGAAGCTGGTGTGGCACTGTTGAAGGAAGTGAGTCACCAGGGATGGGCTTTTCGGTCTCAGATGTTAAGCCAGGCCCATTGTGGCACTCTCTTCCTGCTGCCTTCCAATCAGGAGGAGCTCGCAGCTACCTCTCCAGTGCCATGTCTGCCTGCATGTCATCATGCTTCCTGCCATAATGGATGAAACCTCTGAACTGTAAGCCAGCCCCAGTTAAAAGTTTTCCTTTATAAGAGTTGCTGTGGTCATGGTGTCTCATGACAGCAATAAAACCCTAATTAACACAGATGCTTTGTGTGTTTTCTCCAGAACCTGCTTGTCTTATTCCTTCTCATTCTTTTTCATTTTTATTATTATTATTATTATTATTATTATTATTATTATTATTATCATTACTATTATATCATCATTATCACTGTGTGTGACAGTTGGGAGAGCACACATGCCACAGGGCACCTGTGAAGGTTAGTTTTCACCTTCCACCTGCATCTGGGTCCCAGGCACTAAACCTTGGTCCTCAGACATGCATGGTAAGCATCTTTAGCCCTGAGCCATCTTGCTGGCCTTATTCCTCCTTTCATAGTTTTCCTAAAGTAGTTTGCACAGACTTCCTATTATTTCTCCCTTAAGGAGTTTTCTCTGTGGAAAGGTTTTAACAAGAACTTCCTTCCCTTGACGGATACAGAGCTCCCCTGCTTACCTATCTCGTCCTCTGCATAAAGCTGTTCATAATGTGCTTCCCTTATCCTCCGCATCTCAGCAAAGCCTGTGCAGAAGCTCCCTGTCTTGGTCCTGATACTGGTAATTTACATAATTACTCTTTAATCATTCTGGCTAGAAGTCGATAAATTTCACTGACTTTCTCTAAGAACAACCTTCTGGTTACTTTGTCTATTTTTAAGGACTTCGTTTGTTTCTTAGTTCATTGATTTCTGCTTGGTTTTGTATTATTTCCTTTCTGCTTACTTTGGGTTTAATTTTCCAACTTTTTCCCTAAGTTCCCAAAGTACAAGACCAGTCCTTAGCTACTCTGTGAGGCTCCCGGAGATGTATCTGCGGCTACTATGTCGGCCAGCTGCAGTCTCAAGAGATGTGATGCTTACAGGGAGGGCGAGTACCTTCCAAAGCCAATGGGCACAGGGCCAAAAGCTCACTGCCCCGACAAGCCTTGGCTTTGTCAAGATTTCAGAATTTCTTCCAGCAAACCACATGTAGGTATGAAGTGGAAAGCGGGCCTGTTAAGTACCAGAAGGCAGAGCGTAGAAAGGACTATGGTATGCACCGGGCCTCTGACTCTCCTTCCTACAGCTGCTCTGCCACACCCCATCTCTAAGTCTGGTCCAGCTACGCTTCCCACAAGGAAAGCTATGTGCAGCTGTAGTGGTACCTGGCCCAGTCCCACTCAGGCCCCCGGTGTTCAGCTAGCACCAGGAGCTGGCATCCTCTCCGAGGGCTCTCAGCAGAGCGCTTGTCACATTTTGGTCATACTGGACCACAGCAGATCACCTGTGATTCAAAAGGTAGCTACCGGCCCCAATGATAGTTAGAAAAGGGGGGGCTAGACAATAAAAGCCAGCACCAAATCTGAGCCAAGACTAGACACCAGGTAACTCAGGCAAGGCAAAGCCCACAGCCCTGCTTCCTCCAGGGTGGCTCCCAGGCTATCAGCTGCCACCCGGACTCGTTTGCCCTAACCTCCTTTTTCTTTAGCTGCAAAAATGAAGTCCCAGAGTCTTATTCTTTGCCCTGCCTCTCAGCAAGCCCATGATGGGAACATTGTTACTCCGGTTTTTCCGATGGGACTCTGAGAGGCAGACAGGCCTGGCTTACATAATTTGTGTGCGAGGGATATGCACCCGGGGCCTCGGGCATGCTGGCTAAGCACTCTGCTGCTGACCTGCAGCCTTGGCCCTAAGAATGCTGTCACCAATGTCCACCCAACAAACACAGCATCCATTTTCAGTCATCAAGTCCTCCCACCTCCCACTGTTTATACATATAAACAGTCCTGAGCACGGACACAGTTCCTGCCGGCCACCTGTATCCTTCAGAGAAACCTGGGGAAACATGATGTACCCGGTCCAAGAAAGTACTTGGCGGCCCCATCGGCCATGATGATACAGGTTTCATACAAGTCCAATTTAATCACATCATTTCTGCTTCAGGGATGCTCAGATGTTCCACAGACAGGTCTCAAGCCACTGGCAATAGCCCTCCCCATTCCTCAGAGGAGCTCACTACTCCACAGAACACAAACCCAGCATTAGCCAGAACAGCTCACAGTGCAGCTCTTCCCACCTGACTTGGGCATTCAGGACAAGCTCCTCTGGCAGCCCCGTCAGTCAATGCCCACTCACATGTTGGCATGGGGACAGCAAGCCGCACGCCCACAGGGTGGCCATGAGCACACTCACTTAAGCAGTGACTCTGCGCCTGCACCCCAGTCACAGCTCAGAGCCCTGCAGCACCCCACTGTGCACTTTGCCCCTGGGCAGGGTCTGAACTGGCACCTGGACTAATGTTCACACAGCAGCTCTGCTCCTGCTGGCCCTCATGCCCTGAGCATCCTAGCTTTCTACAGAGAGCCCCAGTAACTGTGGACTTACAAACCAGCACCTGCAAGAGCTTCTAATTGGTTAAAAAAGATGCTATGAGCCGGGCGTTGGTGGCGCACGCCTTTAATCCCAGCACTCGGGAGGCAGAGCCAGGCGGATCTCTGTGAGTTCGAGGCCAGCCTGGGCTACCAAGTGAGCTCCAGGAAAGGTGCAAAACTACACAGAGAAACCCTGTCTCGAAAAACCAAAAAAAAAAAAAAAAAAAAGATGCTATGAGGTGAATATCCAAACTGAGAAGAACTGGGCAATGAACGTATTTCTCAAAGGAGAGGGACAAGGGAAAATTGTCTCCTCCTCTCACTGTCCTCACTGGCATGCCCGCCTCCCCAATCTCTGTCACAGCAAAACAAGCGCTTTGCATCACCAAAGTACAAGACACATGAGCAGCCTCGGAACTGCCCTCTAGAAATTCCACAGACATAAAACACAAGAAACCATTTTCAACCACACACCGCCATCTCCTTCAGAAAAGTTCTGCGAACGCCGAGTTGGAGAAGGCTCTGCAGTAACCAAGAGTGTCCCAGCACCAATGGACTAACCTTGAGGTGGCCAAGGTCCCCCGTCTTGCTGCCTTCAGAAGGGTTCGTGGGTCTGCTCTCCACTCGGGGCCGGACGACCTGGCGGAAAGGACTGGACAGGGGAAAGCCGCTCACACTGATTCCATCTAGGAAGGAAGACAGAAGGCCCAGGTAAAACGTGACAATCTGTTTTGTGAGACAGGGTTTGTCTTGTTTCCACGTAGTAACAGGAAGGAACATGGCAGTCTCTACTCCCTAGAGAGTCTTCCCTGGGCATTCGTTCACACTGCCAACAACACCCCTCAGCAGACAGTTTCTTTCTAGGGACCAGGTGTGGGGAAAGTGGGCTTTCGTGCAGAACAGATGACCCTGAAGTTCCAGCAGGGCTCTCAAGGACTGACACACTCAGTCACGGGCAGACCAAGGGCAAAGCAGCTCTCCCAGGCACTGGAGGCCAGCTGTCAATCAGACCAGCCACTGCAAAGGGACTAGAAGATTCTACCAAAGCACACGGCTTGCTGTGCCCCGTCCTGGCCTCAGCTTTTCACTCTAGGACAATCATCCTTGCATGCCCCAATATGCCCAAACCTGTGCCTCGGCTCAGACCCCACCCTTCCACAAGGCCTCCCCTGGGTACGCTAACTGAAAGCAATCCTTCCTTCTGACTCCCAGCACCGTCTCTAGCCTGAGAGCTGTGCCCGCTATACACTATCCTGTACCCAGGAGAGAGGCTGAGCACGGGGGACCGTCAAGGTCCTAGGAAAGAGGGGAAATACATATCTACAATGGCTTAGAGCTAGAAAACTCTGGAACATGGCTACTACACACACACACACACACACACACACACACACACACACACACACACA
>CABHPR010146481.1:28528-69553 GCA_902168415.1 Peromyscus melanophrys
ACACACACACACACACACACACACACACACACACACACACACACACACACGTGAAATTTGTCTAGAAACCTCAAAAAGCAATCATCTTGAAGCTCATGGCCTCTTCGTAGTTGAAGAGTTGTGATCCCTCATCCAGCGGAAGGTGGAAAAGACAGGTAGCATCATACATGGGCAGGGTGTTTCTAGCTCCGGTTGGGGCAGAAGCTTGAGCAAGAGCAAAGCTGGAGAGGGGAACAGGGCAGCTGCCGAAGTGAAAGAGACACGCTGGGAAAAGATGGCACAGAGTACACTGAGAAGGAACTCCCCAGGGTGGGAGCAGGGGAAGAACAGAAGAGGATACTCGATCATCCCACCTGTGTTTATGCCAACCCCGGCCATTCCAAATGGAATGCAGAACCGATTTTCAGACAATGGCTAGGAAGACAAGACCGAAAAGTCACAAACAGATGAAGGCAGCCAACTAGGACCAACGAGTTTAGAGCTCCTCTTAGGGTGGAAGGCAGACAAGAATGTTTTGAGTCATGAATAAAAGTAAGCTTGCGGTGAGAACTTCACCGCTACCGTTTATAGTGCTCAATCTTTCCATTAGGGGAAATCTCTGTGGGCAATTCAGGATGTAATTCCGCATGCTGAAAAAATGCTCCTCTTAAATTCAACTACAATATCACAATCATCATGACAACTGGGAAGTGACAGCTGAAAGCAGGCGCTAGCAGTGCAGAGAAAGCAGCCACCCTGGCCACCCCAGCAGAGCCAGCCTGCAAAGATTGCAGCATGCCCCAGGACTGGCGAGCCATGTGCCTGGCTGCAGAGGAGCTGGCCTGCAAGCTGGGGAACTGGGAGGGAAAGGACAGCCCTCAACATGAGCGAACATCACTCGATCAGCTGAACCCCGGATAGCTTGTCCCGTCCTTGACTCCACAACTCCAGGCTCTCCATCCTTTGGAGTCCAGAACTTACACCCGTGTCCTCCAAGGCTCCCTCTCAGACTGATCCATGCTCCGGGGAGTCTCCAGCTTGCAGGCAGCCTGTTGCAAGACTTCCTGCCCTCCACAGGCAGGCGAGCCAGCTCCTCTCATGAGCTCCCTCTTGTTCATTTATGGCCATATCCATGTATCCAACAGCAGCCCTATCTCTCTGATGAACCCTATCAGATCTGATCGTGGATCATGTGTCCTTGGACTGGCAGTGGTGCATGGGGCACTACTGTACTGATTCTACACCTGAGAAAGCCAAGGTTCCAAAGAGGTGAGTGACTTTCTCGGTGTTTCACAGTCCATCCACACGTAGCTAAAACCATAACTCAGAACCACCAGCCACACTGAGACAAAAAAAAAAAAAAAAACACTGAGCTCCAGGCTGCTCTGTAGCACTCCAGGAGATCATTATACACCAAGCTCCTACCAAATCTATGGTAAAGACCCCCAAACGGCTTAGCAACCAGCCCCAGTGACAGTATGCTTTTTTTTCATGCTTCCAGAAAAGGGGGGGGGGGGGACACACATATATGAATAAGGCTGAATATACACTTTTTGTAACAGGCACCTAAAATAAACTTGAATAAAATGTAACTAAAATAAACTACACTTGCAAAGGTAAAAGAAGGCAATGGGTCTCTCGTGGGAGTCTGTCGGTGTAAGCTGTTCCAGGTAGAATATTTTTCAAAGATGCTTTCTCATGTATTCATAGAATCCATGGACGCCAAAAGAGCCCATCTGGTTATCATAAAATATGCTGAAGAAAACCAAAGCCGTAGAAGCAGTTGGCTACGGAAATGAGCCCACACTCTTCATTTCCACAGAGAAGGCAGCACGCTCATTCATTCAGAAACGCTGCAATGTGTTTAGGAAAATAAAAATAACTCCTACAGTGACAGTGGACTTCGAGAGGCACAGTCCCCAGCCCCCATGGCCAGCCTGGTCCAGACACTGCTTTCCCTCCACTGGGTGCACACAGCGATCACACCAAACCTAAGGCCTTCTTCACACATCTGGAGGCTTCCCATTGTCTGCCTGAACACATAAGAGTGTGCTTCGGTGTTCCCAGACGGCCCAACAGTTGTAGCATTGAGTACAGGAGCTACTGGTATGGATGCGTAAGTGGCCATCTTTCCACAGGATGGAGGGGATGGGTTAACTCCAGGCTTCCAATACAAGAATATTTTTAAGCTGCTATTAATCGTTTCTTTGTGGAATGAGATGGCAAGCAGAAGTGATGGCTTCCTTGATAGTAGAACGGGCTGTGAGATGGAAGGTAACTTGCAGCTGTCCTGGGGTGAGACCCACACAATTCTTTGGAGAGACCACTTGGAGGGCACTAGTGCAGAGCTGCAGATGTGGCCAGTGGTGAGCTTGCACTTCCCCCTTTTCCTGTGCACTGTCACGGCATAGGCCTGTGTTTGCAGTGTGGGGTTCGGCAGAGACACCAGCGGCCTGCTGAGCTCCAATGAGAACCTGCTCTGCTTCCTATGGGCTAGGACACCTCTTGCCACCCTTCTGAGGAACAGACTGGGGACAGGCTGCTGTGGGTAGTGGCATTAGCACAGACTTTTCATCTGGAGTCCGGGGCTGTATGCAAAGCACATTTTGTTGTGTATTGCTTCATGACTGACAGCTTGGGGTTACCGCTGTGGGCCAGGGATGGCTTTTCTTTGTGGGCCATTGTTCTGCAATCTGCTGCATTCTCTTTCACAACCTGCCTGCTCCTGATGCTGTCCCCTGAAATCATAAGAGTTGTTCGACATCTCTGCCCTGGTCTGCTGTTCCCTTTTGAAAATAAATATGGATTGTTGGAGCTCTCGGTCTCAGTTTTTAAAGCACAGTGACTCGTCCCTAAGCACTCAGAAGCCGGAGGCAGTGTGCCTGTGGTCTTAACACACAAGTATTTCTTTCTCTCTTTGCAATTCCTAGATGCCTGAGTTTTTCTACAAACGGTTTTTTTAAGAAGAAAGCCCAAGATTTTTGTTGAAAGGGGCTTTTCCTAGGGTTGGAGAACATGAGGATGGAGAGAATAACTAGTTAGCAGTGCCCAGCACACTTGCCAGGCTTGCGATTCAACTACTTCTTGCCTGTTCTCACAGGGTCCTCATTGGTGGCCAGGACAGGAGATCATACATGTCATCCTGCACACCCTGGGCCAGCACCAGCCCTCTGAGAGTCTGCCCAAATGCACTCTAGGTCTTTCTCACCCTGCTGTGAAGATCTTGAGGGCAAGCCCAGGATCTTGTCTCTGAATTCCCAGCTCCTGCCTGCCTGTTGCCTACCTGGGTGTGGCTTCTTCACTCAGCACTCACATCTCCTCAGGCTCCTGATAGCCATTCCCTGGTTTCACTTGGGAGAGTCCTGCTGTCAGCCTTTGCCATCAGATGCAGGGATCCCCTCAGAGCCCTGTGGGAAGTTTTCTACCTTGTCCCAAGCTGCCATCTGCCTTCAGGGACCAGACACATCCTATACCCAGTTCCTAGTCCTGTGGACTTTTGGGTCTATGGGGAGATGGCTGAGCTTTGGTTCCTGGGTACCCACTCCCTGGCTGGGTTCCTATGGCACCCCCATGCAGCTTTCATCCTTCTTATGCATTTCTCTGCCTTGTTTTATATACAACCAGGGCAGGCTGCTCCCCTCTCCCCAGCCAGCCTTAACCTTCCCTGGTACCTTCTCTTCTCTGCCCACTGAGCTTCTCACAGAAGGCCTCCAGGGATGAGAGACCCTACGCCTGCAGCCCCAGCCCCTTCACAATCTGACTGGCCCATGTAGGTCTTGAGTGGTTCACTGAAGACTTCGAACTAAATGTTCTTTCTCTGTTGCCTATCTTTTTCCCCCCATATTTGAGCTGAAATTGGGAGTTTATGCCTTAGATTTTAATTCTGGCCTCTGATTACTTTGGGGTTGTGTTGGCCATTACGTATTGCTTTTGTTTTGTATTCAGGGGGTTTGTCTGCTTTTGCTCCAAAGGAACAAAGCTAATGTGCTGGACAGCCTGCCCATCGTTATATTTAGCTGTGCCACCTACCCGCCTCCTGACTCACAGACAGTCATTTCACAGCACCACAGCATAGCCACAGGAAAGGTCATCCTGCCCCTGGCTCCCTGGGGCTCACAGGAGCGCATCTCTGCGGATGCAGACAGCCTCACGCCACCCACCACAGTTGCCCCAGAGGTCTGTTTAATAACCTGTGAAGCGCAGATATTGTCAGGGCCCCATGTTTGGCCAGCATGTGGGAGGTTTGACTCGGCTCTGTGATCTAAATTCCGGTTGGAAAATAACTTCCTAAGCCACTGGGACGGGGGTTCGGGGGTCTGTCATTCAGCAGCAAGTGATGTACCACAGGCAACAAGAGCCTGCTTGTGGACCACTGATCTCCCTGTGCTCTCTCTCCAGCCGAGCTGTGGTGACTTGTCACCAAGAGACAACTGCAGGGTGGGGGTAGGGGGCCAGTGGCAGGGACTATAGGTGCTTCTGTCCAAACAGAAAGAGATGGTTGGTGTCTGGGGAAGTGGGGCTGCTGGACTGCTAGCTCAGGGTGCAGACTGACCAAACATCTCCAGCGTGGCTCTCACCTCCCCATCTTTCTTCTCTGTTCTCACTCAGGCTTTAACATTCCTCCTCTTCATCGCCTCTGTCCTGGTTGGCCTCTCGGCTGCAAACACCCCTCTCTGCTGTCTTCCACACTGTCATCGTAACCACATGGCTGATGCAGAGTGGTTTTGAGCGGGGGGGCTTCCCACTGACAAAGTCAATAGACAAAGTGGGTACACGTGGCCCTACCCTGAGGCCATTTGATCTTCTCTTCTCCCTCGTTTGTGCAGAGTCCAGAAGTACAGAGCTCCTTGCATCTATCTAGTTTGCCATGCCCTCCCATTTATTGCCTATACTGTACACTATGGCTTCTCTGCCTTCCTCTGCACTGTGGCTGCCTGGGACCTTCGGGATGTCAGCCTTCTTCCCGATGTCCCTTAATTGGTACTAGGGTTACTGAAGGCACCAGGAGTGGCAAGAATGCTCAGCATGGTTTGGGAACCATCAGTATAGACAGCCTTCCCTCTGGTGTACACAGCCTTCCCTCTGGTGTACACAGCCTACCCTCCGGTGTACACAGCCTTCCCTCCGGTGTACACAGCCTTCCCTCTGGTGTACACAGCCTTTTTTCTGTCTACTTGAAAAGCTCCCACTCTTCCTCTGAGTTGTTCAAAAGCTCTGGGCAGATCCAGTGGCTGTTCAGTGCCTGTGACAATGGGCTTTGAGATTTTGAGATCTGGCAAGGCCAGTCCTCACCACATGACTGTTTTAGAGCCATTTGGATGTTCCCCGCCCCTTGCTCTTTCATAGCAATTTCAGAATCCCTTTTCAAGTCCTTCAAAGTAGTCTGTTAGAATTTCATCCAGACTGTTTCAAACTGATAGATGAACTGTGGGGAAAAGAGACTTTCTTGTGCTATTTAGTTTTCCCATCTATGAATATGGTATATCTCTTTAATATGTTTGTCTTGTTTGATGGCTTTCCAGCAATATTCTTTAATTTCCTCTGGGAAGGTCTTGCGGTATTTTACGGATTCATTCCAGGATGTCATATTTTTGTTGTAAATGGTGCTTGAAGACTTTACAAACAGAAGTCTAAGTGGCACACAGTAGTGAGCACAAGCACTAATGATAAGTTACAGCTTGATGGATTTCCATGTTTGTGTTCACAGTGTGGTAGCCGCTGCCCAGAGCACAGCATGATAATTCCCAGCACTTTCTGCTTCCTCCCAGTCCCGTTGCTGTTGGCAACTCTCTACCAAGATACACAATCACGGCTGCCACCATGATCCGTCAGTCTCACTTGTTACAGGGTACTAAACACAGAATCTGTTCTCTGGCTTCTTTTCAATCCTCTTGCTTTGACTTAAAATCAGATGAAGACATGCTTTTACACATCTGGACTCAGAAGCCTCCAGTCAGTGGGCATGCCCCTCCTTCCCCTCAACATGGCGTCTGAGGTTCCTGCTCACGTGTGTCCTCACTGTATGGTATGCCACTGTATCAAAATGGTATCGAGCCGTTCTGCGTCTCAGAGACGTTTAGCTTGTTTTCAGCAGCACTGCTGTGGGTGCTCTGTCTGCATCTGGACAGAAGAACATATTATAGCTTGCTGTGGTAGTCCGACAGCCAAGCAGATGTTCAAAGTGGCTCTCTTCTCTTCTCCTCTCCCTCCTCCTCCTCTCTAAAGCTTTTGGTATTGGGAATTGAACCCAGGGTCTTGGGCATGCTAAATACACCGTCAACTGCTGAGTTTAATTTTTAGCACCATGAAAAAATGTCACCTCCTCACAGTACGTGGTTAGGCATATTGCTCTTTTAATGTTGTCTATTCGTGATCAGAATTTCTTTTGTTTGTCTGTCTGCTGGCTTGCTGGCTTGTTTTAAGACAGGTTTCTCTATGTAGCTCTGGCTATCCTGGATGGCCCTGGCTATCCTGTAACTTGCTGTGTAGACCAGGCTGGCCTTAAACTCACAGAGATCCACCTACCCCTGCCTCCCCAGTGCTGAGATTAAAGGCCTGCCCCACCATGCCCAGGCTAGAATTTCTTAATTTTGTTATCATTCTTTCCTTTTGGTTAGTGGTATTTTTGTCTAGAAAGTCTTTCTCTACACACAGGTCATGGAGATGCTACCCTCTATTCCCTCTGGAAACTGTTGCTTTAATTTTACACTTAGGGTCATGACTCTCTTGAGGTAGTCTCATCCCCTCTTCCCCCTCCTCCTCACAGCTGCAGTCCCTCTTACCACCCCCCCCAGAAACAGTCTCCTCTTCCCCTCACAGATATGTATTGTATGCTTTGTGTATCCTGCTCCTCGGTCCCCAAAGCCTGAGATACAGTGCCGTGCCATCCCATAGAGCTCTGCCCTACTGGCCTGTTCTGTGTGGTGCAGAAAGGGAGCTGCTGGCTACATGTGGCAGCGGGCACTTGAACGGTGCATGGTGCATCTAAGCATCTAAAGGACTGATTATTGATTTCACTTGATTTTAATTACTTTAAATTTAAGTAATTTCTCCGGTGGCTGCTATATTGGCCAGCACAAGTCTAGTGGGAGAGACAAAGCAATTTCACATAAATTAAAAAGTATTACAAAATGTATGGTGTTGAGTGTATGGAGAGGGGCTGGCCTAATTGAAAGGGCACAAGAAAGATTTTTCTCCAGGAGTGATGTCGGGCTAAGATTCAGAGCTTGGTGAGGACTTCAGCGGGTCAAAGACTGGGGGATGACAAAAGTGGTTCTTAATGCATGTGCAGAACCTCTGAGCAAAGAAGAAAGTGCATTTCAGGAATGTAAACATTTTTTTGAATGGTGTAGGTGGCAGGGGGGTGGGGAGGGAGACTTAAAGCTAGTTCTTAAGAGGCCTGGGCCATCGGTGTGGAAGCTAATTTGTGGGGAGAAGAGATTTTGTGTGACAGCTGGGGAGTATTTGCTTTTCATAAGTTTTAAAATCAATGCTCTGCCTTGGAGCTTTGAGCCTTAAGCCTTGCTGGCTGCTTAATGAAGACACAGTGCCTTTTCCTCTCCGTTCACATGCATGGATGCAAGCCCACTGCGCGGGCTATCACAGCCTTAGGTTTGACATTTGAGTCACTAGCTTTTAGAGGACAACAAGTATGTGTCATCCTAGTCCTGGGTGGGGGGAGGCTGGAACTCACCCCCCCTCTCATCATCTTATAAACAAGGCATCCCACTTCAACCTCAAACTGACGATACTCTGCTTTTGTTTCCCAAAATTTTTAAATCCCAAAATAACCTCTGCTAATTCCGCTATCTCTCATGAGAATTGACATTCACTTATTTCTGTTTCTCTTCCAGTAGAGGGACATACATAAATAACATATTAAAGAGAAAAAAATTAGGGAGCTGGAGAGATGGCTCAAAGGTGAAGAGTATTGGCTGTTCCTCTAGCCTAGGTTTGATTCCCCAGCACCTCCATGGTAGCTCACAATCATCTTTAACACTAATCCCAGGGGATCTGACTCCTCTGGCTTTCTCAAGCACCCACCACACCTTTGCTACAGACATACACACAGGCAAAACTCCCAAACACGTTTAAAAAAAAAAAAAAGCAATCGGAGTGGGAGCATTGGGATCCTATTAGCCCTGTTAGGACCCTTGCTATCTCTATGCAGTAACACTGTTTGCTCAGGGTCAAAAGGGCAGCGGGCAGTGGAGTTGACTAGTTTTCCTTCTAGAAAATTTCTTCCGGACACATCTAGGATCTGTCCCCAGATCTCATGCCTCTCACTCCTTTGAGACTTGATACAGTAGCCCTGCCCTACCCTTTCCTCCTCCATGTCCCAGGAGGTAGTGTAGATACAATGGATGGTGCCACCGCCACCTAAAATAGTCAGGAAAGACAGACAAGAGCCAGCCTGAACACCTGAGGTGGGAGCCTGGCTGGCTCGGCTCTTACTTCCTGTTGTACCCCAAAATCTATCCCAAGTGGACCTCAGGTGACACTTCCTGTCCACCTACCCACCTGCTTAAGCAGTCTCCATCACGCTTAGCTCCTCTGGACACATGCCCAGCTTCTCCAGTGGCTTTTTTAAAAAAGCCTCCTGGGATGCAGCTTCTGTGGCCTGCCTGACACTGCCACATAGTGCCCAGACTGGTCTCTGTTAAGCCCACCTCCACTTAGGCTCTGTTCAAGGGCCTGTCACACAGGTCATCCCAAGCCAAGCAACCCTTGAACTTCAGCTGGGTTCGTGACACCGTCACCCCCTCCAGTAGTGAACAGCCACTGTGAGTGTCTGAGACCAGCCCTGTGCAGAATCCCAAAAAGAGACACCCTAAAGGAAGATGGTATTGAGAAAGTGTAACAACACCCAGAGATGCCTTGGAGACTGACAGGAAACACCACTTCTGCCACTACAGCTCACCAGGGACAGAATCTATGTGGTGGTTTGAAAGAAAATGGCCCCCAAAGGGAATGGCACTATTAGGAGGTGTGGCTTTGTTGGGGTGGGTGTGGTCTTGTTGGAGGAAGTGTGTCACTGTGGAGGCAGGCTTTGAGGTCTCCTATGCTCAAGATACCACCCAGTGTGTCAGTCTACTTCCTGTTGCCTGCATATCAGCATGTAGCAGCTACCTCTCCAGAACCATGTCTGCCTGCGTGCTGCCATATTATCCCCACTATGATGATAACGGACGGAACCTCTGAACTGTAAGTGAGCCACCACAATGAAATGTTCTCTTTATAAGAGTTGCCGTGGTCATGGTGTCTCTCCACAGCAATAGAAACCCTAACTAAGGCAACCCACGAGAGTTGGAGAGGGAGTGACCAAAGCTGTGCTCGGAAGGCAGAGGAAAGAGCACAAACGCAGATCCATCATCATCAGAGACAGCATCCGACACATAGCAGTGCCTCAGAACAGCTGCAAGAGGGTTTGGAAGGACCCGGCAAGAGGGGACTAAGGAGGGAGAGGGCACAGGCCTTGCTTTGGAGAACAATCTACGCTATTAGCAAGAGATGAATTTGAGAAGGCAAGGCTAGCGACAGGGAGAAGAGTGACTAGGTATCTGTAGCAGTTTGAATAAAAGATACTTAGCGTGCCACCCTAGGCCGAGAGGAAGAATAAGGCTACTGGAGACAGCAGACACATGTGCCAGGATCAAATGAATGAAGACAGGAAACGCATGTCATGTGCAAAAGAGGAGGAGAATGCATCTGCAAATGGCCTCTGTTGGCCTTCGAAAGAGGTCATCTGCTGAGAGGAAGGGGGCTCAAAGAGGAGGGCAGAGTGAGGTGACGCAATCTAGGGTTCAGTTCTTGGTGAGTGAGCTAGTATTCACCAATGGGGAGTCCTATTGTGACCCAACATGCAGTCCCTCACAACATGGCAGGCCAGAGTCCAGGAACGCTCTGTGCACAGTCTTGTCACTGGCCCCTTCTCAAAAGACACCAGCAGCAGCTCCTGAGCAGAAGGGTCACCATCCTTCCATCCTCTTATACCAAGCCTAGGAAGACGACACCCCTCCCCTCCATGGACAGGGTCATTGCACCATTTAAAAGAAAAACAAGCTGTCCGTCTGCCCTCAGACAGTAACGCTACAGTGGTCCACCTCTGTACTCATCTACAGACAGTTTTGTTTGTTCTCTGGGGCAGGGAGGCGCAGTAAGACAAACACCCCTGTGCCCAGGGCGCCAGCACTGTCTCGTGACACCTTGGACAGATTGTCCACCTGTCTCAGACTCAGCTTCCTGCTCTGTAAAGCAAACTGATTAGACGAGATGCCATCTCTAGCCCGCTCTGTTCCGTGAGGCTGAAGACTCACCCTTCTCCATACTGAATCTGAAATGCCATGTTTAATTATCAGGTCTAACAGACACTGTCGGCGGGGAATGCTGACATTTCTCTTATAAAACCAGGAGCCAAAAAGCACAGAGAAAAGTAAAATAGAATTAAATAATTAATGGAGAAGGAAATCAAAAGCAGAGAACATTTCCACTGCCTGTTAGACCTAGCAATCCACCCACAGCATCAGACCCAATAAAAATCAAACGCTCATGTATCGATCCCTCTGAGAGTGCCTTGCACACAGACATGTCCTTCAGACGGAGAGGGACCTGGAGCAGCCTGGCCTGATCTTCAGATACCACCTTTATGAAAAACTTCAGCGTAGAAATCACTTTTCAATCTGATCAGACGAGAAAGACAATTGCTAGGCAAAAAGTATTACAACAGAGATATGTCTACCTTGATTCTTCTTTCAAAACCATTTTATTGTGAACTGCCACACTAATGGGGAAAACAACAGGGAATAAATGTATAGCTGAATGAATTCTGAGGACGCAAACACTCAAGACCAAGAACAGAATCATCTCTCTCTTACCTGAAGAAAAACAGTTAAGATCCTGCCAGCCAGCAGACAGGCTTGTTTGCCTCACAGCTATGGAAACCATAACCTCCTCTTTCCCCAAGGTCAGCCTGTGCCTGGCAGTGGGCCCCTGTCTGTCTGTCTGTCTTCATCTCCCCACTCCCTAAGCACAGAGCCATAGACACTATAATGTAGTTGTACCTGTTCATTATCAGATCTGGCATTTCAGTCTCTTTCATTTCAAATCCTTTCATTCTTTTCTCCTTGGAGAGTGTGTGTGTGTGTGTGTGTGTGTGTGTGTGTGTGTGTGTGTGTGTAAAACATTAACATATTACCATCCTAATCTTTTTTTTACAATTTCTTAGTGGAAAGCAGAAAAAGAGGATTATGCAATAAGGCCACATTAGGTAGAAGAAAGAAGGGCCCCAGTGTTCCCCCCCCCCCCCCCCCCCCCACACACACACACACACACACACACACACACACACACAAATCCCTCTTCGGGGTACTGACACAAAGTTTAGATTTAAACAGAGGACAAGAGATATATGTAACTAAGCAGACCTCATCAAGGTGTGAGCCTGTACATCATTCACTTGCTTGTATGGAGGCAGGATTTGTCTCACTGTCTAGCCTGGCTGGCCTGGAACGCACTGTGTAGAGCAGAATTGCCTGGAACTCACAGAGACCTGTGTGCCTCTGCCTCCTGAATGCTGGGATTAAAGGCGTGTGCCACCATGCCAGGCCTTCGCTGTAACTGTTTTTAAGAGGACATTTCTGTGGTGTTAAGTATTTACAACGTAGTGTCACCCCTCACTACCTTCCATGTCCATGGTTTCATCTTTTTCTCCCCTGACAATACATGAGGAAATCCCTTCACTTGACAGCAGGGTCTCCAGGAGCCTAGACTGTGTGCTACATTCCATCGGTATATTTAATGGTGTTCCTGTCCTCTTGGTCCTGTCAGGAGTCAGAGCTGGAGCACCCATCAGCCTCAGGTGGGTGACCTAGGGACCATGCTACCTCACAGGACTGCTGTGTACTGCCAGCAGGAAGAGCACTCTGGGTGGCTGTGTCTTATTTTGTCTGTGGACACTGCCTCCACCCAGTCATCTCCTTAGAACTGCAAAGATGAATTTTCCATCCCATTTTCACTGGTTCTTTGGGATATTTCTACTAGGAGAGAGCCACCTCTCTAGCTGTCAGAGTCTCCAGACACAGAGAGAGGAGGAAGGGAGAGCAAGTATCACTAATTATCACCTTCAAAATAACAACTCAGCTCCCCGTCATCCTCCAAAGGTGAGTGGCTGCCTCCCGCAGCAGTGGAGCATGCTCACTGAAACACAGGGATCACACTGCCGGCTCCTGGGTGCCAGGTGGCCTCCTCGGGATGGTCCCTGGTACCACATCAGTGCTGATCCCCTCGGATCATGCCCTTGCTCTGGGTTTCCAGATGTTCTCAGATCTTCTGGATCCACTTCCTGTTCCAGACTCAGAACTAGCCACTTCTCTAAGAAGCACTGCTCTTCTAAGCAGGAAGGGGGTGGGGGTGCCCAATACCACGCCGTGGGCATGAGCACAGCCCACTGCTGCTGAGCTGGCCAGAGCACAGGGCTGAAAGGTGAGTGAGTGACAAAGAGATTGACTGATGGCTTGCTTGTTTTTTTTAATAACTCATGATTTCTTACTGATACACTCAATTCAAACTCCAGGCTACAAGACTGTTATTTGATTTCATATCCTTAAATCTGTTACCTCCTGTCTTCTACATGAGAATCCTAGTTCAAGACCACATTCTGGTGATGGAGGTTAAAAAAAAGTCATGAGGGGCTGGGGAGATGGCTCAGTGGATAAAGCACTTGCTATGAAAGCCTGAGAACCAGAGTCTGGATCCCCAGAAAGCCATGGGCATGGCAGCCTGCAGATGAGCCCGGCACAAAGGAGGAAACGGGGAATTCCAGAACAAGTTGGCTACAAAAACGGCGAATACAGTGAGCTCCGGGTTCAATGAGAAACCCTATCTGTGTATATAAAGTGAAGATCAGCCAACCTTAGACCCCTATGCGGCCCCACACAACATGTCCAACACACACACACACACACACACACACACACACACACAATCACAGGCTAAAGAAACGGCTCTGTCAGTAGAGTACTTACTGTGCAAGTGTGAGTATGACTTGAATCCCCAAAACCCGTGTAAAAAGCCCAATGTGAAATCAATGTGTGGTTAGTTTTTTAGTCAACTTAACACAAGCTAAAGCCACCTGAGAAGATGGAACCTCCACTGAAGATCTGCCCCCACCAGACGGGCCTGTCCACAAGCCTGTAGGGCGTGTTCTTGATTGATGGCTAACGTAGAAGGCTCAGCCCACTGTGTCAGTACCACCCCTGGGAAGTATAAGAAAGCAAAGTGAAGCTAAGGAGAAGCTTCCCTCCCTGGTCTCTGCTTCAGTTACTGTTTCTTGGTTCCTGTCTTGAGTTTCTGCTCTAACTTCCATTGACGATGGTCTGTATTCTGTGAGGTGAAATAACTCTTTCCTCCCCAAGATTTTATGGGTTTTGGGGGGGGGTTGTTTTAATGTATATGGGTGTTTTGCCTGCCTGTATGTCTATGCAACACATGCACACCTAGTGCCTGCGGATGTTAGAAAAGGGCATCGGATCCCCTAGACCTGGAGTTACTATGGCTGTGAGGCGTCATGTGGGTGCTGGCAATCAAACCCGAGTCCACTGGAAGATCAGTCAATGCTCTTAACTGCTGAGCCATCTCTCCAGCCTCAGCTGGTGTTGGTCAGTGTTTAATCACAGGAATAGAAACCTAGTTAAGATAGGATATATTTGTAATCTCAGGGCTGGATGCACACTGGCTAGTCACCGTAGTCTCCATGGTATTCCAGGCCAGTGAGAGACTCTACCTCAAAAAAAGGTAGATAAGCCAGGCATGGTGGGGCACATCTTTATTCCAGCACTCAGGAGGCAGAGGCAGGTAGATCTCTATGAGTTCAAGGCCAACCTGGTCTACAAAGTTTCAGGCCAGGCAAAGGTACATAGTGAGCTCCTTTCTCAAAAAAATAAAATAAATAAAATAAAATGCAAAACAAAGATGGATAGCACCTGAAATCATCCAAGATTATCCTCTGGCTTCTACATGAGCATACACACATATGCACAAATACATGTACTCAGGCACACACACACACACATACACACATGTACCCTCACACACATGAACATACCAAAAAGTTAATCATTTACTTTACTTCACAATAATATACACTTAGGGATTCTTAATACCAATGTTAATCCTAACAATAGAATTACTGACATCAGCTTACAAATTACTTGAACACACAATTTCCTCTCCCCCAGGGCCTTTTAAATCAGCATGGTGTGTGCATGCTGTTGAGCCAATGGCCATGACACAGTACATGTACACTATCCCTTCTAAGACCTCCCAGATTTTGGTACTTGTTGCTCACAATCCTTGTGATACTGTCTCTTTAGCTGTCTTTCCAGTCAGCCCTCTATCACAGAATCTTCAAGAAGCAAACATTGAGAGCATAATGCTTGCATTTCTGCATCCTGACAATTAATCCGGATTCCTGATTGCTGAGACTGGAGGCTCTGGACCTGAGAATCCTGGCTTCCAGTTTCATTGTGTGAGCATCTAAAAACATACTGTTCTGTTGGGTCTGGACAGATACTGCCCCTGTCAAAAGAGTCCAGTGATAATCAGATCTCTGTTATTTCATAAATCACTTAGCATTTTGGCCTGAAGTCTAGTAATTGTATTAGATGTCTCAGGCTCCCTGGGTCAGTGCTCTCATACACCCAGTGTGCTGTTCAATAAAAATCTCAAGGATTTACTTTCACTTTAGGAAGTTTTCTGGAATTCTGGTTTACAGGCTGTGGCCTTCTGCTCTGGTGTCTCGTGGCAGGTGATCCAAGAGGATGCATGCATGAGATGAAGATGCATGCATGAGGTGAAGATGCACGCATGAGGTGAGGATGTATGCATGAGGTGAAGATGCATGCATAAGGTGAAGACGCATGCATGAGATGAAGATGCATGCATGAGGTGAAGATGCATGCCTGAGGCGAGGATGCATGCATGAGTGATGCATGTGCATCTGTGCTAGGTCTTCTGTGTCATCTAAAGATGTCACTCTCCCACCATTTCCCCTTCTCATTCTCTCAGTTGTCCTCATCTTCATCTTCTGTGTCCCCAATACTCGACCAAGACCAAAAGCTCTGCCTGAGTTTTGAACTCTCTCCTGAGTCCTCTCCATCCCAATGCTGAGATTTTTTTTTTACTTGGAATTACATTTCTTTACAACTTGAATTGTTTCTTGGGGTCTTTTAGCTTACTTGAAAGGACTTTACTTATCTTCAGCGTGCACCCCAGCATGCTGCAAGATGTACTGCTCCCTGGGTTTCCACTGTAATGTTGCATAGGACTTGACCTTGAACCTTCCTGTTGGCCACCTTTCCTGAGCTGGGTGACAGGGACCATGAGGAGAGATGGCTCCCAGCTGCCCTGACTCCGATAAACACACATATCTTTTTCTATGTTCCATGGTGTTCTGGTCATCAGAGCTCACACTCTGCACTGAGGGGCATTGTGCCTACTCATACACAGCTTTGTCTTCTTGTCTCTTTACTATGCTACCCCACATCGATTCCTACAGCTTCTACTCGGTCGAGCCCTCATTCTCATTCTAGAACTTTCCACTCATATGCTCCTGGAACATACAAGAACCCTCCTGTATGTGTATGTTCCAGTTGCTAGTCTGGATCTGACCAAATGAGTGGCCTCAGGCTATTCAGGGGTCTCTGGTCTGTCACCACCAGCTACCAACTTCCTGTTTCCTCTTGTGTGATGGGGAGGCCTCCCAGCTGTCAGTGGCTTTTCTGCAGTTGCTCATATTTTAGAGTCCCCAGGGGACCCTGATATTTGCTTTCATTACATATTTTTCCTAAGGGTATTTGTTCCTCCTGTGTTTGTTTGGTCTCCTTTATTAGGCAACCTAAAGACACACAACATCGAAGACAGCTTATCGCCGTCCTCCAAGATTTCTCATCACAAACACAACATTCTAAGAAATCAGAAATTTCTGGTGGTTGTAAAGCACTTGCTGGTTGAAAGGTTGACTTCTCCTACCCTGGAGGGAGATAAATGCTGCCCCACAATCCACAGACTCAGAAAGCTACTGGCTCTGAGAATTCACTTTCAAAATCAAAACGTAATAGATCAAAGCAGTACTCCACGGCGGCAACTTCTCCTCCTTATATTTTTTTATTTTGAAAAATATCAAACCTAGAGAAAAGCTACAAGAATAGAAATGAAGACCCATAGACCCTTCAGCGAGAGCACTAGTTTTCAATAATTTGATGTATTTATTTTCTATATTCATATTCACACCATCTTTTCTGCCCTGAACCATATCAAAGAAAGTATAAGCATAATCATCTCTCTCCCTCTAGTAGTTCTGAATGTCCTTCCTAGGAAGCAGTTCCTTCTGCTGTGGTTTCATTATCACATTCTATGTGCCTGCCTTTGACACAACAGCATTACCTAATCCGGGCATACATTCCCTTTCCCTCTGTCTCAGAACCGGGCTGTGAGTCAAGATTACACAAAGCCTTTAACTGCTGTATTTCTTCCACCTCCTCTGACTCCAGTTTTCCCATTATCTTTTACAAAAATCAGGAATTGTAGTAAAGCTTACTTTGGGAATTGTTGGAAATTTTAAACAGGAACAGATATGGTGGCACAGGCCTATAACACCAATAACTCAGGTAGCTGAGGCAAGAGAGTCACAAATTCAAGGAGGCCTGCCTAGGCCACTTAGTGAGACCCTGTCTCAAAATTTTTAAAGCAAAGTTTTTTCAAAGGCTATACAAAAGCGATACAGCGCAATGAAGTAGCTCTTATCTAACACACACAAGGCCCTACATTCAATGCCCAGCAGCCCCCCAAATAAATAAACGATAACAAAGGGGGAAGCCCTGCCTTTACACACAGCTCTGATCGTGCTGAATAGCTATTGTGCATCGTCCATCTGTCTGCAGCCCACACTAAAGCCAGTATTCCAACTGTGCAACGTCTATATTTACTGCTGCAAGCTCAAAAAGCTGCATCTAAATTCAGTAGCCATAGCTAATGTGAGCTCATGCCTGAAGAAGAAACTGAGTCCAGTTCCATGTTTCTGAGACTGTCCAGTTAGGAGCCACAGGGGTTCTTCTACTGGCTCCTGGGGACAACAAATAAGTCTCTGCCACTGAACTTGCAGCTGTCTCCAAAGAAGGACTGAATGCTATCTGGGAAGCCTCTCAGAAGTGCCTTGTTCTGTGATTGCTGTGTGAACAGTCAAAGCAGCCACTGACCGGTATCATTAATAGCCAGGTTGCTACATCTAACTGACCAGGTAGTAAGTCAGCCTACATTTGCAAACCCCTTGGGAACCATAATTCTAGTGCTGATTTAATTCGATTTTACAAGATTGAAGCAGTTTTCCCAGATGATAAATCCCGAACTGCCTCACCCTACTGTAAACAAAGGCAGGAATTCGGCATCTCAACAAATGGGTCTGCAGAACAGTAACCTCAGGAAACCTGCCAAATGCAAGGAGCCGAAATTTCCACCAAGAGGCCTCTGTACTCCTTAGGGACAGCTTGACACCAGTAGTCAGTAGCAGAGAGCCACCCCGGGGCCTTACTTTGGGTCTCACATGCAAATCTCAGGAAGAAGACATTTGCCTGGCCATGTCCCAGGGGTCACCATCTGAGCAAGCATTGCAGCAACAGACCTCTGAATGGAGTCTCGGGAGTGGATGACGTTCACTCTGCCAAATTCCCTCCCTGGGGGAAAAAAGTTGGGCTAGAGGTAACCCTCTATCTAAGACTGAAAAACTCCACAGGGTGAGGCAGGTTACAAACAGACAAAAGAGAAAGAAAATCTGTCAGGTTTGGTTTAGGTAGTGGTTCTAGGAATCAAGCCCATGGCTCTATGCCTTCTGAACAAGCTACTCTGTACTGAACTACATCCCCAGCCCAAAACTGGTCCTCCCCTTCCCCACTGTGGTGGTTTGAATAGGAATGGTCCCCATAAACTCATGTGTGTGAATGATGGCCCAAAGGGAGTGGCATTATTAGGAGGTATGGCCTTGTTGGAGTGGGTATGGCCTTGATGGAGGAAGTATGTCACTGTGGAGGCGGGCTTTGAGGTCTCAGCTGCTCAAACTAGGCCTAGTGTTACTTTTACTTCTGCTGCCTGCAGACCAAGATTCAGAACTCTCAGCTCCTTCTCCAGCACCACATCTGCCTGCATGCTGCCATGCTTCTCAGCATGATGATAATGGACTGAACCTCTGAAACTGTGAGCTAGCCCAAATTAAATGTCTTCCTTCTAAGAGCTGTCATGGTCATGGTGTCTCTTCAGAGCAATAGAAACTCTAACTACGACACCCACTTCCTCCACCTGATACCTGATGCTTGCATGTCCTGATACGTTAAATTTATAAGACTGTTTCCATTTCTAGCACATCCAACATGTTCTCCTATCCTCACTCATAATAACAAGAAGAGTCTTCTCGCAGAACTTCAGGGACGGCATTTCAACATGGTGGTGTAGTAGGGAGCAAACTTCAGGAAGAGAGTGAGGGACTCCACTCACAGCCCAAGTCCTTAATGCCTACCGTGAGGGTATGGGACCCAGGGCCCTGGTGGCACCAGTGCCCTCGAGGCATGAGGCAGACAGCAGAGCTCTCGTCTCCACTACATGTGGACACATCAAGAAGATAACTGTCTTCAGGCCAAGAAGAGGACCCTCCTCAGGAACCAAATCTACTGGAACCTTGATGTCAACTCCCCAGCCTCCAGACTGTGTGAGGAATGTCTATTGTTCAAATGCTGTCTACGGTATTTTTGTTGAGGTGGCCTGAGCTGAGACAGAGTTACAAGGCAAATTTTCACATAGCAACCGTTAAAACAAAACCCCATGGCAGCTCATTTCTGTATCCTTTACACATGGACTTGGGATCGCCAGCAATTCCTTAAAGATGTCTTTTGGGAGACAATCTTCACAAGAATAAATAGACAGGAGCACAACCTGGAACCCCACAATGAGAAGGGGGGGCAGGGGAAAGAGACCTTTATATAACGTGTGTCATCCATACATACACCCTTGGTCCCGCACTACTCAGACCAGCTGTACTAAAGACACACTATGCGCTGGTGCAAGTGGGTAAACAATGTCATGAGGTCAGGGCCCTAATCCAAGAGAGCAGCCTTTTCACAGAGAGAGAAGGAACATGAGAGAGAGAGAGAGAGAGAGAGAGAGAGAGAGAGAGAGAGAGAGAGAGAGAGAGAGAGACTGGCTCTACTACATGTGGTCATCTTCTAGCCAGAAGATGACCATCTGTGGACCAGGAAAAGGACCCAAAACCCTGACCTCAGGTCTCACTCCATAAGGAGTGTCTGGTGTTTAATCCTGTCACTCAGGGTCTTTACAATAGTACCCTGAGCTGACTCATACTTCCCACAGGCCTCCAGTATCTGGATCCAGGCTTCAGAACTTGACGTAAGGAATCTGTGAACCACCATCCCTAGTCAGTCTGTCCTGCTGTGATGAATTCCCACTGCCCCAGACTCCCACACAAACCGGCAGGCTCTGAGGGAGCATTTTATCACAGCTGATGAGACAGACAGCTATGGTTACACCGAAAACTGGGATTCTTACATCCCAGCAAACAACAACAGAACAGTCAGGAGTGGGGATGAAGAATCTGTTGAGGTGAAAAGCGCTCTCATTACTTCCAGACACACACAGTCACTCACAGCTAACCAAGTGGCTACCAGTCCAGGCGGCTGGAGCTGACGGCTGGCAAGCAAGCGACAAGGTGCAACAGGACGCGCGTGCAATATGGACACGGACATTCGGACAGGCTCACCGTCACTCAGGTCCTGGAGGAGATTCTCCTGGCAAGAGAAGTCCAGCTTTGCCTTGATGTTGATGGTGAGAGTAGCCACCTTCCCGGGCTGCAGAGGGAACTGGGACAGTGCTTCTTCCAGCTTCCAGCTCAAGAAGTCGCCATACAACTTTTCTGCAATGAGAACACAAGGGTGAGAAGGATGGACTCCAGGGAGCATGAGACTCACTTGTCCCCCAGGAGGAACAACGGCAAATGAAAAGCCGTTGAAGGTTGGTGGACGGAAGGGCTGGTGCCTTCAAGAGTCACAAGACCACGGGCGCTGCAAAGCAATGGTCCACGAGAGACGAGGTAGAGGAGAGGGAGAGTGGGTTGTCCTTGGAGACCCCAAGCTCCAGTCCCAGGCAGCTTTAGTCCCAGGCAGAGAACTGGGGGGGAGGGCTAAGCCCACAGTGGGTGGGCAAGTGGAGGGCAGGCTCTCCCTGCCTTTACCAGCATTCCATCTGCCTAACCAGTCCTGGGCTGTGAAGAGAAACTGCCTTGGGTTTGCCACTTTTTTGACACTAACTTGAGTGTCACAGAGACTGACGATTCCTTCAAGCCAAGGTTCCTAAAGCCAAGGTGCATAAAATGGAAGATACTCATTGTACCACAGGGCTGTTTCAAAGATTAAATGAAGTAAACTCTGCAATTCACAAGGAGACTGTGAACTGGGAACACTGAAGCAAAGGGGCCTGAGGGAGGGAGAGGTATGGACAGGGGAGACAGGGCCAGGCTACCTTCTAGAATGGAAATGCAGCCTCTGCCCTCCAGCTCCCTCCTGCCAGGCAGACCCCTCCCTTCTTCACAATTAGGCCTGGACTAAGACCAACACTCAGGGTCCACACTATAGCTGCCTCATATCTGCTGTTCGGGGCAGGCCTCACACAGCACCACAGGGGTCCCCTCCTTACTGTTCCCCCAGATGAGATCCAAGCCAAGCTGCCTACTTTACATGGGGCCACACACAGTCTCTGCTTCTTTCTGTGGGTCCCAGCTCCCCAGCCAGCCTCAGAAAACCTGAAAGGAGCCCATAGGAGCAGAACATTGCTCCCACCAAGCATCAAAGCCTGCATAGCCCTGATGGTTATTCACTCAGATTGTGACTTCACGTGGCCTATATGTGACTGGCACACTACTGTAGCCTCTCACATCTGTCCACCATAAAATGTTAGTGTCTACCCAATGCCATACCCAGGGGTGAGAACCCTCCACCAACAAGGGGACAGGAAACCACTAAAATGGGTCCCTCCTGCCACCCAGGAAGGAGGTCCTTCCTGACTTTGCTCACACCCTCCTACCAAGGTCCCTCAGTTACAGAGGTGGCAGTACCTAGCTGCTGTCCCTGTCCTATCCTTTCTGGAAACCAATTCTCTATGACGAATGAACTGTCTCAAGAAGGAAACTGAGGCTTATTGAGATAAGGGAGCTTATCCACAGTCACAAACAAGAGAAAGACCTAGAATTCTAGGTCGAAACAACTCTAAAATCACCACACGCATTCCCTTTCCACATCATGTTGGATTCTGCTGGTGTTAGCGACCCATAAATCAACTTCCAGGAACTCAGTAGAAGATGGACAGCTGGGCCAAGGTCCAGTGAAAGAAAAACAATCAGCGGATGTCAGCAGCTGTGAGCACTCAAGGCTGGACTGTGCTGTGAGATCAAAATAGGTCAGTGTCCTTCTGGCCAGAAGCAGCTCAACCATGGCATCTAGAGAACTAGCCACATGCCAAGAAGAGCCCAGCTAAGCCACCATGGTTATTTCTCCCTGCTCCCTTGAAGACGGACGCTAACGGGAGCAAAGCCAGAGGAAGATGGAGTTCCTGAAGGGGAGAGTGAGGGACCCCTTCACATTCACTTAACTTGCTCGTTCTGAACACCTCACACTTTCACACATTCTCACTTAATCTTCCCAATAAGCTGTGAGATGCTTGCTAGTGTCTATTGGAAAGTGAAGTGGACAACGTAAGGGAAGTCCTGGCCTATGAGGGCTCTGGCCAGTGACATGTGCTCAGCCAGTGTCTGTTGGCCTTCAGGATCCCCAGCTCTACCACTAGGAAGGTCTCCAGGGGTTACCACGTGATGTCAGCACCATCTGGGAGAAAAAGATGGCTAGAGAAGAAATGATTGGATGATTGAGGGGGTAAATATCTGGAGAGCCAGATATAGACAGCAAAGACTTCACCGCAAAGACCTGCATGGCCTCAGGAAGCTTTGGCTACCAAAGAGATCCTCATAGGAATTTAGGGACAGAACTAGAAAGTCACAATTAGAGGGAAGTAAGTAACCAAGTCCCAATAAAGCAAAAGAAGGAACAGGTTAAGAGAAGAAAGTACATCAGATCAGGAGAGCCACAGAAAGAACCTCACAATGAAAACCAGAAAAGCTCAGCCACAGATCTGCAGGGAAGCGGTAAGGACGACTGAATTCTCAGCAAGGGACAGAGCCCTGTGTCCAGAAACTTCCTCTGGCACTCAACACAAGCCCCTCAGCTACCAGGGTATGCAAGAGTGACCCTGGGTGCACCCTGTCTCTTAGAGGGTAAGTCACACCATCAGAGTCAGCACGAGGACCTGGCTCCACACTGGGACAGATTTCAGAGCTATGGGCAGGGGAGGAACCGGAGAGAGCAAGACAGAGCCTGACCTGAGGTCAGGCTGTCAGCTGCACACATCTTCCTACCTCTCAAGGGTGCTGAGGACTCTGGGCTTGGGCAACCAGGGTTCCTGGCAGCCTTGCTTCTGCTCCCTGGGGTCTCTGCTCACTCTTAGGCAGCCCTCCAAGGTTGCCTTGCTCACTGCTCCACACATACTTCTTCCTCAGAACCTCTGGTCAGCTGAGGGTCCTAAACACTAGCCTGCCTCCCAAACCTCAAGGCCCCTTTCATCCTACTATGGAGGCTCTGCTGCCTAACTCACCAAATGTCACTTTCACTGGGGGTCAGCTTCCTTTTCTTATTCCGAATGCAGAAGGTTAGTACTCAGTAGGTGGTTTTTGGAAAGGCCAGAAGGAAGGCCAATGGGATGCTTAGCACCCACGAGTCTAAGGAATGCATTTGGTTTGGGAGGACGGCTGTTGTACTGCACCCAACTCCAGAATGGAAGAAAGGTCTTTCCTCCCAAGCCAGGCACAGTGTCTGGATCCTCTCAATGACCCAGGAACTCCAGTCTATGGAGCGATGAGGACTTCCACTCAGAATGGCATGGGATAAGAGACGCCAAGCTACAGAAAACCAAGCAGCCCGGCTCTATAGGGGCTGAAAGTACAGGAAACAAGAACATGGTAATTTCCTCACACAGCACTAAGTCACAGTCAGCTAAGACACAAAGGTCCTGCAAAAGCCTCCCATCCCAGCGACCCATTCAGACCAACCTCTGAAACACAGGCACACAGCCAGCCCCTTGGCTGCATCACCTCCTGGACACGGCATGATGGTCTCTGACCCCAGTGCCCACTCGCTCCTCCTACCTCCATCGTGCCCGGTACCCTCCACTCACCCTGCTCCACCTGCTTTCTCAAACTGGGAATTCCTGAGGCTCCTTTCCTGTACTGCTCCCTTCCATATCATCCCCTGAACTCTCTCAGCTTCCCGTGATCTTCTCATCCACCAAGCAGTCAACGGGCAGAGGCAGGGTCAGTCAGCCCTTGCCTTTCACTCTTGCCACCTGGAGAGGGGATACTATGCTACCTAGAGACACTTGCTCGGACAAAAAATGCCTAAGCCCATGCCCTGGCTGTGGCGGGGTACCCTAGGAAGAGTCACCAAGTTTCTGTATGTCTCAGTTTACTCCTCTAGAACAGAGGCTGTCATGCAGAATCACCTTGTTGATAGAAGTCAAATGCTTGGCCAGATCCTAGCTTCAGGCAAACACCCAGCCAGTGCTGGTTATCTCTCCCACTCACTGAACCCCAATCTGCTTCTGCCTAGCTGTGTAGCCCTTGCACCCCTCCCCCAGGGCTGTGCAAGAATGAGATAATCCATGCAGACTATCTGCCACCGTGCCTGGCATTCCACAAGTACACAGTAGCGTTAGCTGTCATCAGTGCGCCTCCCTATTCAATGACTAAGACCTGGCACCCAGTAGGCACTCAGCAGGATGGGGCATGGAACCTACACGGGAATGCCAAGACATCACTTTAGAATTAGAATTAGAACAAATGGGGAAAGGCTATGTAGAAAAGGGCGAATCAAGTAGAAGGTACAATGCAGCTCCAATCTCATAAAAATATTCCCAAGAAGAAAGAGGAGAAGAGGAGGAGGAGGAGGAGGAGGAGGAGGAGGAGGAGGAGGAGGAGGAAAAGGAGGTGGGCACTGCAGAGGTGGCTCAGCAGTTAAGAGCACTGGCTACTCTCCCAGAGGGCCTGGGTTCAATACCCAGCACTTACATAGCAGCTTTCAATGTCTGCAACTCCAGTTCCAGGGGATCTGATGCCCACTTCTAGCTTCTGTAGGCACCAAACACATGTGTGGTACACCTATATGCATACAAGCAAAACATTCTTATACATAAAATTATTTTTTAGGAAAAGGAGAGGACCTGCATGAGACTGACCTAGGCACTCTGTATATATGTTAGAGTTGTGTAGCTTGGTCCTCTCATGGAATTCCTAACAGCGGGAACAGGGGCTGTCTCCGACTCTTTTACTGGGTTGCCTTGCCCAGTCTTAATACACAGGGAGGTGCTTAGTCTTACTGCAATTTGTCATGCCATGTTTTATTGATACTCATAGGAGACCTGCCCTTTCCTGGATGGAGACGGAAGAGGAGGGGATGGGGGAAGGGGGAAGTGAGGGAGGGGCCCTGGGAGGGGAGGATGGGGAGAGCTGCAGCCGGGATATAAAATAAGTAGATGAATAAAAAAACTCACACCTATCTAACACTGGCTGTCTCTGAGTCATAGGATCATGGGTAATTTTTAGTTGCTTTGTATTTTTTTAATTCACTACAATAAGCCTATGTCACAGTTCTATATACAAACAAACATATGCATAAAACCATGGTCCCTCCCTTCCCCAGCCCCTCCAATGCACTGCAACAGCCCTGTGAAGCCAGCATGCAGATCCTCCCACAAGGCTGTCCACAGCAAAGACTCCAGTGTCCTGATGTGAGCTGAGGGACTGGATGGCTATGTCCCAGGCATGTGTGTCACCATCTGTGTCCCCACACCTGACTGTGATAGCTGAATAAACTCACAAATGGTAGATTTACTCTGTGGAAGCCAAGCAAGGGGCAGGTGATCAGATTCCTAAACAGAACTTTACCTGGCAAAAAAAAAAAAAAAAAAAAAAAAGCTAGTGCAAGCCTCTCAGGTAAGCTGTGCCTCTCCTTCACACGACCCGTGCGGACACAGTGTAGCAGGGCCTGGGATGACAGGATAATGGCACAGTCACCACCTATGGAGTACCATCTTGTGGTATTGTGTTCCCCAAAATATTGTGCACCCTAATAAACTTATCTGGGGTCAGAGACAGGACAGCCACTAGATACAAAGGCTAGACAATGGTGGCACTCACGCCTTTAATCCTAGCATTCCAGAGACAGAAATCTCTCTGGATCTCTGAGTTCAAGGCCACATTGGAAACAGCCAGGCATGGTGACAAATGCCTTTAATCCCAAGAAGTGAGCCTTTAATCCCAGGGAGTGATGGCAAAAGCAGAAAGGTATATAAGGCGTGAGAACCAGCAACTAGAAGCATTTGGCTGGTTAAGCTTTAAGGTTTTGAGCAACACAGTTCAGCTGAGAGCCATTCAGATATGAGGACACAGAGGCTTCCAGTCTGAGGAAACAAGATCAGCTGAGAAGTTGGCCAGGTGAGGTTAGCTGTGGCTTTTTCTGTCTCTCTGATCTTCCAGTATTCACCCCAATAACTGGCCTCAGGTTTGATTTTATTAATAAGGCTCTTTAAGATTCCTGCTACACTGTCTTGTACACATGAGAATTGCCCTGTCCCCACGAGGTATAAAGGAACTCAAGCAGCAGCTATCGAGAGGCACAGAGGCACCGGCGAGGATCAGCTAAGATATAATGCCCAGGGAGCTGAGCACGTAACTTAGTTGGTAGAGTGTTTACCTGGTATGAATGGCCCTGGGTTCAATTTCCATTATCACATGAACCAGGCGTGGTGGGGAATTGCCTGTAATCCTAGCGCGTGATCAAAAGAAACAGCAGAAGCAGAAGTTCGAGATCATCCTTGCCTACAAAGCAACTTCAAGGCCAGCCTGGGCTACATGATACCCTGCCACAGACAGAGAGAGGGGTGGGGAGAGAGAGGGAGAGGGAGAGGGAGGGAGAGGGAGGGAGAGGGGGAGGGAGAGGGAGAGAGAAAGAAAGAAAGAAAGAAAGAAAGAAAGAAAGAAAGAAAGAAAGAAAAGACGGACAAGAAGAAAAATCAGAGCAATACCGCACAAGAACAATGCCCTTTCCACTCTCCTCTAGCCTCTCTCCTGAGATATGAACCTAACCAGCATTTGAACTGAATTTCGGAGAACTCCCCAGGAAAACCTCATGGGAGGTATACAATACTTCGAGAAAAGAAAGTGAGAACAAAATTCAATACTCAATCAAGCATGTGAGCTCTGGGGTCACGGGCCTGAACTTGAACCCCCACATTGGCACTCTCAGCTCTCTGGATGAGCACAGTCACACATCCTCTGTCACTCCCAAGAGTGAGTAAAGGCACCAGTGTTCAATTTTGTGAGATTAAATGGGGCTGTGTTACATCTCAGCACAGCAGCCTAGCACATGGGAATCGATGGGGTGTGAGACCCAGAAGCTGCTCCAGCCCCTACACCCATCCCATTCGGCCAGTGAGTGGTCAGCACACAGCCGCTGTAAGGAAGATGTGGTCTCTGCTCTAGGAAGGATAAGGGTCTGGTGGGAGGGCAGGGTGGGACAAGAGCAGAGTGGTTTCCAAAAATGGGCCAGACGAGAAGCCAGGTTCCTCTCGGCACAAAGCTCTCTGAAGAAACTTTGCCTTGGCTGCACACCAAACAGGTTCAATAACTGTCTGCTGAATTAATCAACTACCTAGAACTAAAATAAAACTCACTAGCCTCTCAGAGGCCCAGATTTGCATGAAAGAACCAGCTCTCTCATGGGGCAGAGGGATTACCTCGGAAAGATTACAAATATAGCATTCTTCTTGCCTGATTGGGAGGCTTTTTGTAGGTGGCTTTCACTTCTTAAAAGGGTTTAAATGTGTTTAAATGAACTCAGAAGGTCCCCCAGGCTTCCACACCCTGGCTGGGTGCTGTCTGAGGCCACAGCCTATGCAAGCTGGTAAAGAGGAAGCAGAAGGGAGAGACAGACAGTGAAAGCCAGGTACTGCATCAATTGCTGCCACAGACAGCTCGGCCAGGTGGGCGCATCCATGAACAGGAGACCATAGACCATGTCACCAAATCCACACAGTTCCTGTCTGGATAGGTCCCCACCAACTTTCATATTTTAGGCAACGGAAGTGGGGAGAGCCAGACTCCACTCCCACAAGCTGCCCTGCAGTCCATTCTTTCACGCTCCCTTGATGAGCCCCACACCTAACCTGTGAAATCATGCCCGCTTCAGTCTTAAGAGGTGGGCTTGTTTCCTCCTTTCAGTTTTCTAGCAGAGGCACAACACATCAAGCACCCAACCAACCTGCTGGAAATGGAACATAAAAAAAAAGTCTCCAACCCCTAACTTCTGCTCCCCCTTCCTCGTCTCCTTCCAATCCACACCCTCAATGAGCCCAGCACACCAATTCCCACCATGCTGTGGGCAAGACGTGCCACCCTGTCTAGAGATCAGCTTCTGTTGCGGACTTCTCAGGCATGACCCTAGAATTTGCTATCAAAATGCCAAACTAGACAAAAAGACACCGCCATCCTGCCCGTGTGCAAGTGGGCGCCGAGCTGAATGGCTTTTAGTCACTGGGGAGTTTTGACATCCTCTCAGCAAGCACAGCTGCAGGGCCCATTCTGGGTGGTCAGTCACACGGAGGTAATACAACACAGGGTGTGCAGCCAGAGCTCAGTGAGCACAGGCCTGACTCCCACGCTGAACCGTGCGCTCCGGAGGACAGGACCCATGCATTATTCATGTGCTGGCACAGCAACTGCATACAAATGTAATAAATGTCTGACTGTGGAAGAACACAAAGGCAAGCAAGGTAAGTGTTGTTGACTGGTGTAAGCAGCCGGGTGTGGTGGGAGCGGCATGGCCAATCCTTCTAGAAGAGGCAGGAAAGGCTGACAGCCAGCGACAATGTACACTGTGCCCGGGGATGAAGGCCAGAGCTGGGGGGATCCGCAGAAGGTTATCGGGGGTCAGCAAGGTTCTAGGCACGTGGATGTGTGTTCACAGATGGGGCGCAGAGACAGGTGAAGGCCTGGATCAGACTCACATGTGGGCCCCCCTCCCCCAGTGCCCAGCATGACTCAAGATGGGGAGATGCTGCTGGGCACAGGCTTGTGGAGGAGTTGGGTAAAAAGAGGAAGAGTTGGTGACCAGAGAGCAGACAGGAACCTAGTAGAGCCAGGAAAGGCAAGAGTATAATCCCGCTGTGGCTTTTCTCCTGCCCTCTGCTTTTGTGGGCATGCTGCCCCAGCTCACAGCCCAGTCTCCTGCCACACTCAGAGCCCCCTGGGGATCCTGACTGCTGCTCCCTAAAGCACAATGCCTGAAAAACAGTGGATACCAGGGGAAAAAAAACTGTTTGTAAGAAAGGAAAAAAGACAGGTCTGGCAAGCTACAGATGAAACCCACTGGGGGGAAAAGAATCCTAGCTACAAAAAGTAAAAGGGTAAGCCAGGTACAATGGTTCACACCTATGACCCCAGCATCTGGGGATCTGAGAGCAGGAGGATTGCCACAAGTTTGAGGCTAGCCTGGGCTATACTGTGAGTCCAAGGCCAGCCTAGGTTACAGAATAAGACTCTGTCTCAAAAAAATAAAAAACACTAAACTAAAAAGAATAAATAATAAATATAAAAAGAGGAAGGTTGTTGAAGTATAGCGTAGGGTTGAGAGCACTTGCCTAGCATACACAAGGTCCCGAGTTCAACACCTAACACCACAAAAAAAAAAAAGACAGTAAAGAATGAGAAAGAGAAAAGAACAGAGAGAGATGTAGCTTAGAGAGAGAATGCATGCTTAGCATGGTCGAGGCCGTGAGTTTGATCCTTAGCAATATAACACAACAACTGAATGCTAGGCTAAGAAACTGAGTCAGGGCAAAGAACCACAATGCTCCGGCTGGTGGCTAGCCAGGTGACATTTCACAAGACAACAGTGACAGAGGGAACAATAGCAACAGCAGCCTGTGGGAAGCACTCCCGTTTCCGAGTGCTTGAGAGTGCCAGGGCAGTGCAGGGCTAGGACTGTGCCTATAGGGTGCCTCCTATGCGTCACCACAAGAAGAAGAGTGGCACTGAACCATGCCAAGCATGAGCAGAGACTGTCACCAAGGCCAGGGACTTCGTCCCAGTGAACCAGCCCCTGAGTAGCAAGGCCACTTGACTGGCAGGCTGAAATGCTGACCTTGGGGGCTTCCTGCTAGCTCACACTAAGCCACAGGAGCCTGCTCTCAGCAACACATCTACCTGCAAGAAGCAAACACACGGGCTCCTCCTCCTCCTCACTTCCCATGACTCTCCGCTCTCTGACAACACAGAGCGGAAACCAGTCTTCTACACGATCGGTTTTTCAGACCTCACCCTGCAAGGCCATAATGTTAAAAACAGTAATTATATAAAAACAGCATAACAACTCAGAAGCAGGCTGGGCCCAAAAGACAGGAAATCAGCAGGGTGAGTGACGTCTGTGTGGCACTCCAGGCAGCTCGTTACTGGACCCCTGGGTCCGTGAACTGCTCTGGCCCCGGGTTCCATGTGGACGGAACTCGGGAGAGCGGGGGCTGCCCGCTCAGCTCCCAGAGCGAGAGCAGAGCTGCCGAGGCTGGAGCTCTCTAGTTCCCCCTGCTACTGTTTCAAGGCTCCGTGTGGCTTTACACACCTAGAAGAGGAAGATTTAAATTTCACTATTCTAGAAATGTCATTTCTAAGGGCAAGGAAAAAAAGAGCTCAAGCCATAAACCTGTACAGATACCCATGTTCTTCAAGCGTGGCACACCCCCTCCGTCTCATTTGAAGTCAGCTTTATAAGCCCTTTGCTAGGGTTACTAGGCCTGGTAGACCAGGGACACAGAACTATCTGCTGACTTCGCATATTCTAAGCCAGCAAGGCAGTGGTCGCTGCCTGCCTGAGAGGTGCCAGGCAAGGCTCTGGCTACTCCTGAGACGTGGGCATCTGCTCTGGAAGCGTGAGGAGGCGGAGCACCCAGAGGAGAGCACTAAGCTGCCTTGTCGAACACGGCTCAAGCAGTCAGGTGACAGTGAGCAGGAGCAACAGTAGGACAGTGCAGCAGGCTGGACTGTCACCCACATGCTCTCACAGGATCACATGGGAAGACTGGAACATCACCAGCCACCCAGGCCCCACGCAGCCTAAGGCCAAAAAATAACCAAGACACGCGAAAAGCCCCACGTGCAGGCAGCCCTGCCCTTCCTTCCCAAGCATGCGGCTTACTTCAAACGGTGTCTGAGTATACTGCTGACTAATTATTACGTTCTGAGGTTTAAAGGGTGACGCATTCAAATACTAAGCCAATTCATGTGTAAGGTACAGCTGATTTCCTTCTGGTGCCAAGTCATGAGAGTATTTCTAAGACACAGCTAAGAGGTAAGTCCGAGTGAGGAGGCTCTGCAGCTACAGCAACAGAGAATCTGGCTTCAAGCTTCAGAAGTGGGCCTTCCTGTGTTTATCTCTTCCTTCCTAGAACCACTGGCTGCAGACTGGAATGACTAAAAGGATTTTTCAGAACCCAACAGGGTGGTCTGCATCTAAGAATCACACCAGATAGAAATCAGTAACGCAGCCCGTCTACCCTGCTGCTTTTCACTATAATGTCCGAAACGATGGTCGCTACCCCAGTGCTGGGGTCTCCGTTAGTGCCATCGATGAAGCTGGTGATTTCACACTGAGAATCGAATGGACACCACTATAGAAAAACTACCATCGGAGAAGTTTCTAATTTCAGGAACATGACGCTACCCAGGGGAAGAAAGCAAGGGACACAGAGCATCTCACTCACCAAAGCCGCAACACAAGAGGCCTCACTCTCTATTCAGACATTCACCTCTCTGCACGCGATTACAGGTGAAGTTGTCAGCATGACAGGAGACACAGGTGCGATCTCTGTATTTTTAGAAAGCAATTTGTTGTACGTAATTTCTTTCGGGAAGGACAATTTCTACACTCATGTAGGTAGGTGCCGTTACACTTGTTAACTAAAGAATGTCAGTGTTCAGCGGGCGGGCTTGACAGAGCGGTCCAAGTTGAGTGATGGGAGTGTGGAAGGAAGGGTCCAGTTCTGCCTTTCCGGGAAGTAACACTGATATTTGTGGTTGTAGTTATGGTGTTAACACTGATGATAAACCAAAGTCAACACATCTGAGCTTCAAAAACCAGGGAAGGGTGATATTAAGTACAAGCACATTTGGCTTAAATGAACTGATCACTTTATTAACTTCTTTTGACCATATAAAATATTACTTACAGGAAACCTGGCTACCTTCATAACTATGATTAAAAGCATCAGATGTGATGCCAGAAGATGGCGTGTGGGCAATATAGATGTCTCTGACAAGATATTTCTCAAAATTCCAGGGTCCTGTCAGCATGCCTCACAGTTCACAGGACAGCCCACCCCCCAGCTCTTCTGTCCTGAAGCTGCAGCAGAGAAAAGCCCAATTCACCACCCTTCCCAGGAGCCATCTGCGGTGGCTGTGAACGTGAGATGTGCCGCTCACCTGCTACTGGGAGATTGGGGAACAGGAATCGCGATTGCTACTGTTGAGGTAGAAAACAAAGCTAACTCAGGACAAAGAAAACAGCATGGGAACCCAGAGATGGCACAGTTCCACAGCTGGATGTTAAAGAAGCAGGGCGCACTGGGCTTCCCATAAAGACAGCACGTGTGCAGCAAAAGGGGCTCCTTAACAGGCATGGCTGAGTCTCAGGCCCCAGCACGGAACCCATGCTCCCAGCTGAGGCCAGTTCCTCAGCTCCTCACGTCAAGCGGGTCATCTGTTGATGCTAACAGCTTTTCCCCACTGCAGAATGCAAGCCGCAGGGATTATTTCCTCTGTATATCTTGAAAGCAGATGGCCTGTTTTCGCTAATTTAATTCTACATGTAAATGTACCGCTGCTTGGGACAGTAATAAAAAAAATGAATGATGGCTTTAATCTTTCAGTTGTAACTGTGCTGCTTCGGAAATGGTTACACGATGCCTGGCATTACACGTCTGCACGTCTTCCTCCCTTGAGGCCAGCAGAGCGGAGAGCAGGGCCTTGAAAAGCATCGCATATATATGGAATCCCGAAAGGAAACCCACTGTGTTGTGGCTTTAAAAATTAAAAGTCAGGTGCTGGAGAGGGGCGCAGCAGTTAAGAGCACTGGCTGCTCTGACAGAGGAACTGGGTTCAGTTTCCAGCACCCACACATATGCTCACAAGCATCTGTGATTCCAGTTCCAGGAGATACAACATCCTCTTCTGGACTCCATGGGTACCAGGCAAACACGTGGTACACAGACATACATTCAAGGAAAACACTCATACGTGTAAAATAAAAATTAAAAATCATTAAAATTAAAAACAATTTGGATCTTGCTTCTCATCCTGCTTTCTCTCTGAATCTGTGGCCTCAGATAGGTGACTGTCCTCTGTTGCTTTCAGAGTCCCTGCCTATAAAGTGCAAGCAGTGAGGTTCCCTGCTTGAGAAACAGAAGAGAACAGGTTAGGCATGTGCAAGGCATGATGGGTAACCCAATGTGACAAGTATGGTTGCCTCTGAGAAGGGGTCACTGGGAAGGAACCTGAGGGGACTTCCTCAGAGGGTGGAAATGTCCTGCACTAGAGTACAGTTAGAACGCTAGTATCCTTGGTAAGGGTTTGAACAGCGTGGAGTGTTGTTCAGAAGACGAACACGTCACGTATACACAGTTAACAAAAGGAAACTAGACTTGCATTGATGTGTGCCAAAGCACTTGGAGGTAAAACAAAGTGCCATCTGCAATCTTAAACAGCATTAGAGAAACGAATGGACAGACAGGAGGTTTAAGAGATACAGAATGAGGCAACAGAAAAAAAGTGCAAACTGTGGAGAAAAGATGACTGGGATGCATGGGCTGGCTATGATGAAATCCTTCATTTCTTCCACACTTGGGAATACTTTTCTAACAAGAATGGGGAAGGAGGAGTGGCTGCCAGAACACTCTAGTCAGAAGAATTCAAAGGCATAAGAACATGGAAGCCTAGTGGGGCCTAGCAGGGTCAGAGAGAAGCCACACCTGAACAAAGGCAGTGCTGAGAAGACTCAGGCTACCAAGGCCTCCAGGAAGGAAGAAGGGCCTGAGAGAGCAGAGGCTATGGATTGCCCAGAGCACAGTAGAGTGCATAGCCCAAGGGACCACATGAAGCAAAGGGCTTCAAAGTGGCCCCCCCACATTTATCGTATCCTCTCAATAGGCAAACAAGATGCTGTCACTACCTTTTTATTTAAATATGAAAATGGCATTCCACTGCAGCCCTTCAGTCCTGCACATCTACTATGTGCCAGGCCCTAAAAATAAAAAAGCTAGTCACGGTTTTTGAGACACTCATTGCCCGCTGGAGACAAGAGAGTCAGCAGAGAGTACTCTCGAGACGACAGAAAAAGACCCAACACCCAGGGATTGGGAAGGTTTTCAGAGGCGTGAGCAGAGGAGGTAGACAGGGAATAGACAGGACAGCTGGCTGAGTGTAGGAGGGGAAATGATGGATCCAACAGCTTCAAGGGTTGAGTGTGATGTCCATGACATGCAGTTGTGGGGTGGTTTGTTTGTAGTTTGTTTTCTGATTGTTTTTGAGACAGGGTCTCACTATGTAGCTCTGGCTGTTGTGGAACTTATTCTGCAGACCAGGCTGGCCTCAAACTCACAGAGATCCACCTGCCTCTGCCTCCCAGGTGCTGGGATTAAAGGCATGCACCACCATGCCCCAGCCTGGAATTGTGTTCTTAATGACAGCCAACATTTTCTTTTAAGGGAGAGACACACAAGGGCTGTGCTTCAGAAAGAACACAGGATCAGAATGAACAACAGTCATATGAGTATCACTTGGATTTATTTTTAGGAAAGGAAAAAAATATTTTCCAGCTTCTAAATTGGGAAGGCAAGGTAGGTTACAGGAGATGTGAAAAAATTTCACCATAGAACACTATTCCTGAAGACATCACATACCTGGGTCATAGAACACAGAGAAATTTACCTTCATCTCTGCTGGCTAGCTTTCATGCTGGAGGGTGTTGTACACATCATCAGAGGAAAAAAGTGATCACCAATCTTCCCCAGGTATAAACCTTCTAGGCTACAATAATAATGGGTCTAATAAGACATGCTCACCAGTGCAAAAGTGGTATAAATGTCATGGAAGCAACCAAACACTTTATGATTGGATTTAAGACCCATTTCACAAGATGAAACCCATATCTTGACATCACTGTCAGGGCCAAGAACCTGTGGCTAGAGAGGGCACAGGCCCTAGAGGAGAACCTAATACTGTTATTCTGCTAAATGGACAGAGTATTAAACTGACTCCTAAGGCTAACTGTTACACTTACAGATTAACTCTCTCAATCCTCAACAGAGAAGCTGTTTCTTATAGCAGATGGTGATCAACACAGAGACCCACAACTGGACAAGGTCATAGAATAAGAGATTTAGGGGTACTGAGCCCTAGACAGGACCATCTACCTCACACCCCCTTCTCCAAAAGCTCAGAGACCATCATCAGGGAAGAGAAGGTGGATAGGTTCTAAGAAGCAGAGGTGGCGGAGAACTACAAGAACTGTTCTCTGGACATAGCAGGCTAGCAGCACATCTGAACTCACAGTGATTGTAACAGCATGCATGAGACCTATGAAAGGCCAAGCCAAACGAAACCCCAGCATGGAGATGGGAGGTGGACATGAAGTCCCGCCCCTAGCTGGGGAGCTATTGGCAACTGTTAGCTGCTAGAAGAAGGGAACTCATGTTTTTTAAGAGTATCTGTTGCTCTTTGTAGACTGACCATGTTACAGACGATGGCCACACATCCAAGAGTATATGACAGCATAGATTGGATGTAATGAGTATTTTACAAAAAAAAAAAAAAAAAAGACACAAAATTAGATGGGTACAAAGGTGGGGGTGGATCTAGGAACAGTTGGGGGTGAATATAATAGAAATACATTGCCCAAAATAAAGTTAATAAAAATGCTATTTTTAAAAGTTTTGTCATATAGACTACAGCTTTCTGTCACTCAGCAACATTAACAAATTCCTTCAAGCATCCACCGGAGCCCATAACCAACTTACTTAAATTCCAGGTGAAGAACTTGGCGCTGAGCGACACTGTGAAGAGAGCCAGCAGCCCTAGACTTCCTGGTGTCACGGCTGCACTTTGGGTAAGCCAGCATCAGCTCTCTACAACATGTCCCCTGTTACTACTGAGCACACAGACGGTCCCCATGCCACCTACCCTTGGTGGTGAGAAGCTTGGAGGTGACTTCCAGCTGCTCCAGAGGCTCCAGTCCAATGTTCTCCAAGGTGATGACCAGAGGCTGAGTTTCTCCGTTGTAAAGCTGGACCGACACGTTGGTCGATATTTCGTCGCCAGAAGAAGGCTGCAAGGAATGTGCAGACCTGAAACCACAGCAAATGACAGGGAGAAAAGTAAGAGAGAAAGAAGGGAAAACACGGGCCACACGCTGAGACCAGTCGCACAGGAACACACTTGAGAAGCAGGCTAGACGCCCTGGCTGTGCCCACAGGGCCTGGTGCTCAGTTGTCCTCAGTTATCACAAACACACACAACTGCAGGGGCTGGGGGTGATGGACTGGGGGAAGTAACTGGCAAGTCGGGCTGCAGGCTCCGGGTGGTCCGACACGGCCTCCACTCTGTGCTCACAAGGGGTGAAGTCAAGGTCAGGGGCATCTTTTAACGCTGACCATTCAATATCACACAGGTGGAGAGCACATGGTAGTAGTCAACAACTGTGAGCGAATTCCATGACTCAGCCTCTCCTATGTTTACAACTTAAACCCCACTTAAATAATCGCTTTTTAATGAAGTGAATCACCTCAGAAAAAAATTATACATATACACATTTTTTAAAAATAGACATGTTAACTTCGAGTCATTCCCATGAGAATCTCTCCCCAGCCCCTACCCTCTCTCTAAAGAATAATGATAATGATAATGATAATAATAATAATAATAATAATAATAATAATAATAATAATAATATAATAATAAAACAGTCTATAGAAGGATTCCCTCCTCTGCCCTGTGCTCCTGGCTCCCTAGGAACAGGCTGTCCAGGTCTTCCCACCGGGAGCATAGAGACACCAGAGAGTATCTATGTGTTTACTAAAGCACTGTGGGATGCTAAAACAAAAAGGTGAGGCAGATGCCATCTCATGAAGCTATTATAAAATTAAAGAAAACTGAGGTTGCTCTTGAAATGGCTGGAGGGACAGCTGGAGTATCAAGTCCTTCCCTCCTTGTGTGACTGCAGACGTGAGCTTTGAGACGTCCAAACTGGTGGGCAGGTGACACAGGGTCTTTCCCCAGCAAGCTCCTCCTCCCTGGTAACAGCCCTTTGATTGGTTTCCCTTAGGACCGCCCCCTGCCTCTGTCCTTCTCCTGGACTGGACACTGAGGGCCGTCAAGGTGGGGCAGGTCCACTTTCCTACTCCTCTCTGTGGCTATAAAGTGGTCAAGGGACAAGCGGAGGACTGTGTCACTTCTAATTGGGTTGCCTCTGGGTTCCTGGGAACTACTAAGAACAGCAGGAACTGAGGCAAGGCCTCTGAGCTGCCCGCTGAAAGCAGTCACAGGGAAGAAGACAGAACACCTTCCAGAGGCTGCATGTGCTCAGCTGAGGTGAGGTGTTCATCCCACACCACCACCAAACCAAAAACGATCCACCTGCCCCACTGAACCAAGTGTAACTAGCTATACACTGCTGTTCACCCGCTTTTTATCTCTGAGCAGTTTAGGAAACTTACAGAGTTACACCACCTCCACTGAGACCCCATTTTAAACATCACCATCATCCTAAAGAGAAGCCTTGGTATAATTATGTAAGACCAAACTCCACACCCACCCCCGCTGCCACTGGCAGCTTCTCTCCACAGGCCTGCATGCCTCTTCCCAACAGTTCACAGAAGAGGAGTCACACACGATGGCTTCTCTCCCTCAGCATGGTGTTTCTGAGGTCCATCTATGGCAAAGAGGGTATCAGGAGCTGACTCATTTTTACCGCTGAGAGAGCAGTGCTCCAGTGTCCACGTGTGTCTCCTTCTGTTCCTCATCAGCTGATGGACATGGGGGTCCCTGCCGCTATTTAACTATCAGGGACAAGTTTTGGCAACAGCATACAATCGCTCTCATCTTGGGTAGCTACCTAACAGAGGTATAGCTGGGTCACTAAAGTGATGTTTGATCTTTTAAAAGACTGCCCAACTGTCCTCCCAATGGGCACACCACTTTATGTTCCCATCAGCAATGCACGAGGGCTCTAGATCCTGTGACCCCTTCCCGGCCTGGCTGCTGCCTGTCTTCCGATCACAGCCACCCCAGTAGGTGTGAGCCACCACCTCAGGAGGAGGGTGGCAGCCCCAAAGAGACTAATGGGCCCAAGTACCCTTCCAGGTGGCTTTTTTGCTGCTTGCGTATCTTTTGTGCTGGAAGAATTCTTCAGATCACTGGCCAATTTTTGAATTAGGTCTTTTGTCTTCTTTATCCTGAGTTTTAAAAGTTCTTTATATGGAGACAACTCTATCATATATGTGCTGGGCAAATTCTTTCTTCCAACCTGTGAGTTGTCTTTTAATTTTCCTAATGGCATCTTTGGAAGAACAACTGTCTTTTCACTGTGATGAGGTCCCAATTATCAAGGTTTCATCTTCTGGATCCTACCCCAAGGTCAAGAGTCTGTCTTCTAAAAATGTGGGACTTCCGGCTCTTACAGTCAGATCTGTGGTCCCTTTGGAGTTAGCTTTTTCTGCCTTGCTTTGTGTCCCCCATCACATGACTCTCTCTTCCACCTGCACTTCCTCCAGAGCCAGCTGCCCACCTGCCCCACAGCCCACAGCTGCTGCCTCCTCCCTGCCCGTCTTGTAGCTTCGGATGGTCGGGCTGGAAGGCTGCCTGTCATTCTCTCCCATTTGACAAGCACGGGGCCACATTCACTGTCATAGCCTTGCCACCTAGAACACTGCTAGACAAGTGAAAAGGGTCCACCAAACAGCTGGGAAAGGCCTAAGACACATTTTACTAGTATTATTATTTCCTATTGGCTATTATTGTTATTATTCACAGGAGCCACAAACAAGTGGTTGTGCAATTCTGAGAGGGGTGAGACGTACATTATTAAATCACTGAAAGTTACATTTTTTTTGAGCCTGTGCTCTGGCCCAGCCCGATAAGCGTCACAAGTGGCCCTTGGCAAAGGAGCTTCTTTTTGCAGCAGATGAGATCATTATGGAAAGCCATGGCAAGTAAAAATGCAGAGAACAACTGACTGTGGGTGACCAGCCCCACTGGTTACATCTACAGCACAACCCCTACACCAAGGGCTCGAAAAGATCTCGGAAGAAGGCGTGGAAAAAATTGCAAGAGCTACAGGACCAAGATGTCTGCTGTGAGATTGTATCTACCAGGTAGGACAGGGAAGATGACACTCCTGAAACCTCAACAATGACATCAGTTGACCTACCAAAGTGGGGTAGGGGAAATCTCACTGGGCCCCATCACTAGATAAGGATAAGATAAACAATTAAAGACTGCTGAGAGCCGGGCGTTGGTGGCGCACGCCTTTAATCCCAGCACTCGGGAGGCAGAGCCAGGCGGATCTCTGTGAGTTCGAGGCCAGCCTGGGCTACCAAGTGAGTTCCAGGAAAGGTGCAAAGCTACACAGAGAAACCCTGTCTCGAAAAAACCAAAAAAAAAGACTGCTGAGAGGGAGTATTAGTCTTCCTCGGGGATGAACCCCCAACTGGTTATCCAATACTAAGTGACCAACGCTAAAAACAGATACTTATAAACGACTCTAAATGGACTCAGCAGATTGTATTTATATATTTATTCATGTATATGAATATTGATTCATATATATATACACACACATATATATATATATACACACACAAAAAAAAATTAAAGAAAAAGAAGTCATGAATTTGGAGTAGGGGAATGAGACACAGAGGAGGGATTGGAGGGAGGGGAAGGGGAGAAATGATATACTATTTTCACTCAAAATTTTAAATTACATTGTTTAAAGAATGTGTAATGCATAAAGAAAGCTTTTGTTATGTATGTGGTTACAAAACAGAAAATACCACTATATATAATATAGTGTGTTCTAACTATCCATGGATGGGGAGCACTTTGTACTATAAGCAGGAGCCACCTCATAAAATCCAAGGATGGATTTTTTTAAAGAAGCTGGGCTAAGAACTGCAAGGCAAGACCACAAAGCCCTGAACAGCTACTCAGGCCCCCTAGGCTTACTCTTTTTTTATGCTTCCCTAGAATGCTAAAAACAAATAAAAGAAAAAAGCTTAATTTTTTTTTTCAGAAGACCATTTTTTACAATCATAAGAATCCCCCACCCCCACCACTGTGTGGGTATGTGTGAGTGTGCACGTGCATGTGAGTGCTTGTGTGTGTGTGTGTGCGCGTGCGTGCGTGCGTGCGTGTGTGTGTGTGTGTGTGTGTGCATGTGTGTAGGTATATGGAGGCCACAGGTCAATATGAGATGTCTTCCTCCATCTCTGCCCACTTTATTGGTTTTTGTTTGCTTTTGGTTTTTAAAGACAGGGCTCTTGGTGAATGTGCAGCTTGGCCTTTCAGCTAGGCTGGCTAGCCACTGAATACCCAGGATCCTCCTATCTGTCTGGCGCCACCAGGCCTGGCTTTTGACAGTGGTGCTGGGGGTCCAAACGCGGGTCCTCGTCCGTGTTTGTGCGGCAAGCACTCTACCCACTGAGCCACCTCTCTAGGCACCAGGAGCTTTTCTTAAAACCCTAACTGTTCGTGGGTGACTCCAATTCTAACCGCTAATTGTCCCTTAGCTCTGATGAGAAAGCGGTCAACTGCATTCTTACATATTTTCAGAGAATATATTAACTCTCTGGTCCCTTAAAGATCCTTCCGCCATGTTTTCTGCCTTATCCAAGTCAGATGAACCCGAACCCTTCGCGCTATTTTTTTAAGAAATGGAGAAGCCGAAAGCGGTCTAAGATCCGCTCCTTCCGGTCACAGACCCCTGCGCCCTCAGCCCCACTACCTGGGCAGCGATGTGCTGATCTGTAGTCTTGGTAAGGCAGGAATGACTTCCACGGTGGAGCCACTGGTTTTCACTCCCGGGAGGTTGTCTAGCAGACAGTCGCTGAAGACCCCAAAGACTGTGGTGTGGTAACCTGCAACACAGGGAGGAGCGGTTTCACAGCTCCTGGCAAGGCTTGGCCACGTAGGCCCCTAATAAGGTCACAAAGGGCCACAAGAACGGCAGCCCCGCCAATCACCTGTGCTCCCCTACCCCGCCCCCGTACCACTCCCTGTACCCCAAAGACGTCGGCTGCTCTTGGACAGAATGAAGCTGACAACACCATCTGTGCCCTATTTCCCACAGCGGGCAGGTCCGGACGAAGGGCCCTTGTAAAGAGCCCGCCCTGAACTCTCCCAGTCCTCAGCTTAGCAGTCACCAGCTCAGCTGTTTGCTAATATATCTTTCAGATTTAGCGTCTCTATCATGATAGCGATAGTTAATATCCCTTTCGGAGGCATAATGTGACTTAATGAGCATTCGAAAAATACTTTAGAACCCTTCTGTTGAGAGGTGAGGGTTCACAAGCCAACTACTGTCATTACAGCTGCTTGGTGACGCGGCCACTCGACCGCGCATGTGCGGGGACTACAGTTTAAGATCAGCACGTGGCCCGTGCAGAAAGAAAAGGCTGGTGAGTAAGATAAGCACTTGAAATTGCTTAATCAAAGCCTTAAAATGGCTTTTGAAATTTCAAAAGATGATGATTCTGTAAATAGTATTTGCTGTGTGACAAATTTAAACGATGGCCAGC
>CABHPR010146482.1:0-13977 GCA_902168415.1 Peromyscus melanophrys
AAACTATAGAAATGACAGAGATATCTGGCTGTCTGGACAGTCACTCCAAAGTTCTTGTGCAATGTTTGGGCATCCATCTTTGACTTATAGGCCTAGAATATCTGACAGACTTCTTTGTGAAGCAGGAATTTTGAAGGACTGGCCTACCTTGTCTTAGCAAAGTTTGGCAATCAGCTTTCTTTATGTCCTGCTTTTTCAATTTGAACAGTATACTGTCAGCAGTTGAGACAAAGGCAATTTCTTGCCCAGTAGTTAACTTTGCCACAATAAAAGCAAACTCCATATGGAGGTTTTTTGATGCTCATCATCCATTTTTGAAGTAAGTTGGTGCTGCCAGGAGCAGAAATATCTCACTGTCATGAAAAGCCTTAGGTTATTAAAACATCTTAAATACTGCATTCTGTAGGCCTCTGAAGTGTTTGAAGATCACCTACCTATCTAAAATACATCTGTCTAACCTTGAAAACACACCTAACATGGCCACAAATTTGGTTGTTATAAATGACTAACTACTAACCTGTACTTCTTAGTTATCCTAAATGGTTTGTGATAATAACTTTCAAAGACTAGAAATTTACATTACATTGTTAAATGAGATGCATCAGTACAATACCTTAAACAAGAGTAGAAACATATATACAGTATAACAAAAATATCTTTAAATTTGTATTAATATACAAAATCCATACCAATGTAAAATATTTAAGACTATTAGCTGCTTTTTAGTTTAAAAGTAGATTCAATAATCTACCCTTTTCCTATCATTTCTATACTATACCCCCCCTTTCCCTTCAGAAAGAGATCCCTGTATCAAATCTCCTTTGCTCAGCCTTTCTCCCTGACCATGACCAACAACAACTTTCAACCAACCCCCTAAATGATGAAAAACATCCACAATCTATTAAATGACCAAAAACTACCCATCCCACCTCTTGGGAATGTGGGCATCATGTTCTCTAGACTGCTTCTTGTTGACTTGTAGTGATAGCATCTCTAGGGTACCCTGAGAAAACTGAGATAATGGTCAAGTCCTGAGAGAGCTAGCTGTATCATTTGTTGTCCAGTCTCCATGTAATGGGAAAGTCCAGGGCTTATCTGAAGTCCTGGCTGGAGTAATGTGTGAGGCTGGACCATGTCAGCTACCAGTTTTGAAGCTGTTCTGGATGCAGAATTTTGAGGAAACCGCAGAGGCATTTTGATGCTAGATTACCTGGGATACTTGTCTTCATTAGTGTCTGGTCCTTTTTTTCTGAAAACACACAAGACTTTTAAAGGTAATATATACATCTGCATTAACACAAGTATGGATTGTGCAGTATGCACAAGTTAGATAAAGATGATTTTTTGTTTTATATTTGAACAGGTAAAAGATATCTGTTAACTTTATAAGTCTGTTTGGACTATATAACCAAACCTCTATCCATATCATATGAAAAGATGGCTTGTGATAATAAGTCATGAGGACTCTGAAGCCAACAAGATTTATTGTGTCTCATCCAGTCTCAGAGCTGTTCTCTTGTCAAGGGATCAGCTTATATGTCACCTGTTTAGTAGTTTTCTTGTTTTTTTTTTTCTTCATGTCTATAGTCAAGATTTTCAGAAGGTCTTCTCTGATCAAATCTGGTCTTTATTAATTTTGAAGAAATCCATAGCTTTTTATTTCCTGTGAAAACAAAAGCAAAACCTCTTCCCTCAATAGAATGTATTTTCTGACTTTCATTCTGAAGTTAAAGCATTCTTAAAATATATAGGTTGGTTTAATTCATCAGTTTCCATACTCCAATGTCTCTCATTAGCTATTGTTTTTTATTCATTAACATTTAAACAATTTAATGTCAACAAAACACCATACAGGATCCAGATGCCCTGTATATTTCCCATCTTTATGTGGTTTATTTTTTTTTTTATATTACTTTACTCTCTCTTTAAAGACTTTATTATTTTTAGACTATTTATTTTTCTATGACTGTATGTCCATTTTCTTTTCTTTCTTTAGCATCTAAGCACATTTTTAAGCATGCTATATCTGTTCAGAGGTTTTCTTCATCTGGTCCTGACTTTCTAAGCACCTGCAGCCATGCACTTGCAGCATTCTCTGACCTCATGAGCTAAACGTTAAATTGCTAAGCTGTGGCTTGGCTCTCCTGTTGCATGGCTTCACTTACACATGGTCTGGCGACTGGCTCCCCCACCTTTGGGTTGGTGAGAGCAGAGCCTCATGCCCATGGGCCCTGATCTGGACCTGGTCTATGCCACTGAGTAGTGCACTGTCTGCTACTCATAAACCCCATTCAAGTGCTCGGTAGCAGGGCCTCTTAAAAGAACTGTGCTTCTGTACAGCTCCAAGCACTAAGCCTACTCAGAACTTTTTTTTTTCAGCCTTTTCAGGCCCGATGTGGATTGGAATGCCAGACGTTGGGTACCACATACCTTTTAATGAAAACTGCACAATTCAGTGGCAACAGAGAGCAAAGAGCACAGAAGTAGAAATGGGGAGTGAAAATCCCATTTAGGAGAGTATGTTCACTGTGATGCACTCTGAGTTGGTCTCAATCCATTAAAGTCAAATGACCCATGAATGAAAGTGATGAGTATCCCTCTTGAAACTCTTCAACAATGCAGGGCTTGGAAAGCTCATGTACACAGAAGAGAACCTTCCTGGATGTATCTCTATATCAAACTTTTATACCCTGGTTTGCTCTATCTCACATTACATGAGATAGATACTTTGCTTCAAATGCATCCATGGCACAAGGATTCACGCTTCTTCTCCCCAGAATCAAAGATGTCATAATGACTAAGTCTCTCTTCTGCTGTTTCTCAGAGAACCTTTGAACTCTCCTTCATAAAACACTCTGGTGGCACTGCTTCTTACTGCAAGAATGCATTGCATGTTCCCATGTTCCCAGAAATATCTTAAAGATCCCATCTCTCCCCAGATTGTTCACTCATTATGTGACAGAGCAAAGCCAAGGATTTGGAATACTATTTCAGTAGGGAGTGTTTCCAAAGAAATCTTGGGATGTGGATATAATAATGAGAAAAAAAAGCCATAAATGTGTTGAACTTGATTTGAAGTTAACATGCCACACAGAGCTGCTGCAATGGCTCAAGTCTGTTCTTTTCAGCAGGCTCTCAAGACCCAACAAGTCATCTGGTGACTCAGGCAATTCCTAAGCAGAGACAAAATGCCCTGTTCAGCTTGTGTTTCTGAAGCATTTACTGGGGTGGAGCCCTTTGTGAGCCAGCTGGATTATTTTTGCAAAACATCTAACAAAGAACTTAATCAGCAAAGCAAAACAAGATTGTAGCATTCCAGAAGGATTCTCTAATCTAAATATGAAATATGCAAGTTGCAACCCGTAAGGCAAATCACCAATGAATGTGGTGGGACTGTGATAGGCCAATTAAAAAAATAAGAAGACTGGCAAAATGAAATAGAATTTCATCAATTATTTACACTTGATAAGATGAGAACATCAAAATATTTTAGAATTGTGGTAGTTTGTATTAATGGAATGTGTTCCATGGGCAATCTGCTTAAATAAACTCTATGCACTATTAAAATAATTAAGCAAATAATAGCCTAAGGCTTATGACCTGATACATTAAAGGTTGAACCCAAGGTATTCTGAAAAAACTTTATTTAACGAGTTAGTTATTATGTGCATGCGTGCGTGTGTGCGTGCATGTGTGTGTGTGTGTGTGTGTGTGTGTGTGTGCATGTGTGTGTGTGTGCATGTGTGGTGGAAATGGTCTGGTAGAAGGACAACTTGTGTTTTTACACTGAAAAGTAACAGCTTGTGCCCCAGGAATTCAGCTTCAGTCACTCCTCCTCAAGCCAATTAAAGGAGCCAAACTAACATTGAAAAGCAGAAAAAGGAGATATGTTCAATGTGGCCATACTGGGAAGGGGACAATGAGCTCTAGTGACTCCTCCAAGTTTGTCTTTGGGGGTTCTGACACGAGGGTAGAGTTAAACCAAGAAAGCAAGAGACATGTCTAACTAAACACTGTCTCAGCTCCAAGTCTCTTCTGCAAGGCCCTTCTCATCTGCAGGTACCTCACACATTCTTTCTCCTCTGGCTGCGGTCAGGGCTTAGGCCAGTTTTTCTCCATCAGGAGATTCAGGGGACATCCTAATGTCCTTTCTTCCAGCAGGTGTCTGAAGCTTCTCTTTACAATGTGCTCAGTTCTCCTTCCATCACATGGGTCCCCAGGATTGAACTCAGTTGTCACATTTGACCATAGACACTTTTACCCACTGAAGCCCTCTTTCCAGTGCTCATGGCCTTTTTAAATTATATCCCCAATTATTACTCACTTTCCACTGATAGATATGCTCATACTGGCAAACACAGATGGGATTTCTGAAAATGAAGGATTGAAAAAAAAAATCATGAGTGGTGACAATGGCTGTCTATTTGAAATCCACAAGGCTTGAGAAGAGGTGTTTGGGATTTTAGTTTTCCAGTTTGGGAAATTTGCATAGATAGAGATCCTTGAGAGATGGGACTCAAGTCTAAACAAGAAATTCATTTTTGTTTCATCTCCACCTTGGGCATATATCCTGAAGGTAATTTTGTATGGTATTTTCAGTGAGCCTGTGTTTTGACTGTGAGCCACTGGACTAGGTCAGGTATGGAATTTTCCATTTGTGGGATCCGGTTGCTAAGATAGTGTCAAATTTTTGGAGGCTTTCAGACTTCAGGTTTGGGGGCTTAAGAATGTTTAACCTACACATAATCCTCTGTGCTCAATTCCTTTGGTGATTAATCTGGTGCTGGAAGCTTGTGTATTAAAGTGAATTCTTGAACAGCAGCTATTATTGCACTAAAAAAAAAAAAAAAGGGGGCTGAGAGAAAATGATCCCATCAAAGGAAATTGCTCTTGTAAATTCCGGTACTGTGTGGATTCTTAATGATGGATCAGAGTTTGATGACTGTTTTGAAATCATTTTGTTATAGTTGGTTTTGTAACTCTTTGCTCTTTTACTCTTTGGGGGCCCTCGACCCAGCTCCCAAATAAACACAGGGAGGCTTAATCTTTCTTATGAATGCCTGTCCTTAGCTTGGCTTGTTTCTAGCCAGCTTTTCTTAAATTATCCCGTCTACCTTTTGCTTCTGGGCTTTTATCTTTCTCTGGTCTATAGCCCTTTCCTTACTTCTTACTCAGTGGCTTGCTGTGTAGCTGGGTGGCTGGGTGGCTGGGTGGCTGGGTGGCTGGTCCCTGGAGTCCTCTCTCCTTCTTTTGTCATTCCTTGATCTTTCTTCCCAGATTTCTCCTCCTATTTATTCTTTCTGCCTGCCAGCTCTGCCTATCCTTTCTCCATCCTAGCTATTGGCCAATCAGCTCTTAATTAGACCAATCAGGTGTTTTAAACAGGCACAGTGACACAGTTTCACAGAGTTAAACAAATGTAACATAAAATAATGTAGCACATCTTAACATCATTAAACAAATGTTCCACAAGATAAGCAAATGCAACACATCTTCAACTAATATTCCACTATATTGCATGGCCATTTTTATTTTGAAAATTTAAACAACTACAGAAAAATTAAAGAATAGCAAATAAACACACATTTTTTTCACTTAAATTCAAAGTCCTTAATATTCTGTTATATTTGCTTAATCTGCCTATGCACATATTCAGGCATGCATACATATATACATAATATATATCCATATCTGGAAATTGTGTTTGTCTTTAACTATGCACACATATGTATAAATAGAGAGAGAGAAGACAGATCATCTAAAACCAAGGCTATCCATTTTACATTCACAATACTATCACTACACTTAAGAAAATTGACATTATTCATATAATATTGACTTATGAATAATATATATTGGATTTTCTCAATTGTTCTAAAAATGGCTTATATACACATTTTATTTTTCCTAATCTTAGTTTTAATCCATGTTTGTTTCTTGTTTATTATTATTCAGATAATAGCAAACCTTAAAAATATTTGTATGAAGGCTGGGTGATAGTGGCATACAAATTTTACTCCAAGCACTGGGGAGGCAGAGGCAGGGGGATCTCTGTGAGTTCCAGGCCAGGCCATCCTGGGCAATGTAGAGAGACCACACCTCAAAAACAAAACAAAAATTATGGTTGTGATGGTGCACACCTATAATCTATAACTCTATGATTTTGAGGCCAGCCTAGTTTATATAGAAAGTTCCAGGACAGAGAAACAGACAGACAGACAGACCCGCGCGCGCGCTCACACACACACACACACACACACACCTCAAAATTTCTCTGATAGTGACTTTTTCCATGAGTCTTGAACAATTAATTGTCTCCTATTCTAGATTTTTATATTAAATTTAGATTAATTGAACTTAGCAAATATATTTGTATTACTGTTACATTAATATTGAAAATTAAATCTTGAATTTTCTTTGGTATTTTTAGCATTCCTGGCAATGTAGAATATAGAGAGTCTGAGTTAAAAATATTCAATCTAATGAACAGTTTGGATCTGCTAGCAAATACATTTATCTCTTTAGGAGATTTTGCTTTCCTGAGGACAGGGCATTTTCAGCCTTCTTAATCCCACACAAACGCTCAGGGTTCATAGTTCCTCCCTTTTATAACAGTAAACACTTGCAGGCATGTTTATACAGCTTATCATCTGTACCCTACAGAGTCTCCAAAGTCATTTGAGAATCCACAGGGTCAAAATAAATACCAAGTGAAGGACTCTACAAATACAGGAACACACCAGTCACAGCACTGTAATTTTAAGTAAAATTTCTTCATTATTAAAATTGTTATAACAGTTTTTGAGTTACAGGTGTTCATAATTGTCTTGGTCTGTCTGGGCTGCTATAACAAAATACTCTAGACTGGACAGCTTATAAACAACACAAAATTACTGTCACAATATTGCAGACTAGGAAGTCCTGTGCCTTCATCCATGTCTGAGGAGGAAGACCAGTTTCTTGGTTCATAGTAACTATCCTCTCATTCTGTCCTCATGTGATCAAAGAGACAAAGAAAGACATTCTTAAAAGGTTTCAATAAAAAAAAATGAACTGCGTTTTCTCTCTTCCCACACTCAACAAGGAATATTTCTGTAACCAGAAGTGTGTGAAGTTTTTCTCACAACCAACAGTGCCCCACAATTCAGCCAAATTTTGTTATACTTGGAGATGTCAGACCCACAGGCTGAGGGCTGAGTCCCACAGATCTTGCCCACTTTAGAGGACAACAGTTTAGGCCTCTGGCCTAATGGACAAAGGACAGGCTTTAAATTGTTCTCAGCCCACCCCCACCCCCCATCAGGTTTGATTAATTTGCTACAGTGGCTCACAGGATTCAGGAAATACTGCTTATGTTTCCTAGTTTATTTAAAGGATAAAGAGGAACAGTCAAATGTAGAGATGCCTCAAGGATCTTATGCCCTCCCTGAGTGCCCCTCCCCCTCCCTCGCCCTCCACTCCCTCACTCCATCTCCAGCCCCTCCATGTGTTCAGCAGCCTGGAAGCTCCTCAAAGATCAGTCTGTGTTTTTATAACAATTATTCTCTACTGGCCTCCAATTCCCAGGTTTTGACCTTTACCCTTATTCCACTTGGCCTTTCCAGGGATCAGTCCCCTTTCTTTCTTTCTTTCTTTCTTTCTTTCTTTCTTTCTTTCTTTCTTTCTTTCTTTCTTTCTTTCTTTTGTAGTGTGTCGTAGACGGGTTTTTCGAGACAGGGTTTCTCTGTGTAGCTTTGCGCCTTTCCTGGAGCTCACTTGGTAGCCCAGGCTGGCCTGGAACTCACAGAGATCCGCCTGCCTCTGCCTCCCGAGTGCTGGGATTAAAGGCGTGCGCCACCAACGCCCGGCAGTCCCCTTTCTAAGACTATGGAGAAGCACCCCCAACCCTAAGTCATGTCTTTGGATAAGCTCAGGTATTTGTCAAAGGGGCTCACTCTGAGGAGAAAAGTCACTCCTATCTCTGAGTAATTTGTTACTTTCCCATTGCTGTAAGAAAACACCTGTCAGAAACAATTTAAGGGGGGAAGGGTTCTAAAGGTTTTAGTCCATCACGGCAGGAGCCCCATGGAATTCATGGCAGTTGGACCATGACTTTGAGGCTCTGGGGAGCACAGTGGACCAGGAGTCAGAGAAGGCTCCAAAACCAGTGATGGGACCCTGCCAAAGGCTCATCTCCACTGACGGGTTTCTGCCAGTGAAGCTCCACTGCCTAAGCTGAGCTCATACATCCTAAAACAATGCCACCAGTTAGGGACAGGGTTTCAAAATGTGAGCCTGTAGGGATCATTCCAGATTGAAACCATAACACCCAGCAACAACTTAGGGATTTAAAGACTGCAATGGGAACCAGCAAGAAATATCAAATACACCTCATACCACAGTCGCTGATTCCATTCATGAGGCTCTGTTCTCATGACCTAATCACCTGGCATCATCCCTTAATACTCTCTCACTGTGGGGCTTAGCATTTCAGCATACGGATATGGAGGAGGGAAACATAAGCATTCAGTTAGAATTAAACCTGTATAGCTATCATAATTCCCAATGACTTCTCTTAAGGTTTATTCTCTCTCTCTCTCTCTCTCTCTCTCTCTCTCTCTCTCTGCGCACGCGTGCACATGCATGCAGGCCCTAGGTGGATGCTCAGTGTCTTTCCCTGGTCACGCTCCATCTTTAATTTTTGAGACAGGGTCTCTCACCAGGCCTGAAGCTCAACAATTCAGCTAGGCTGGCCAGCCAAGACTTCAGGAATCCGCCTGACTCCACCCCTCCCTTACCTTTCCAAGGCTGGGGTTCTAGGCACCGGCCTGATGCATGTCTTTTTCTGGGGTTCTGGGGGTCGGAGCTCAGGTCCTTGTGCTTGTACCACAGGCTCTTTGCTGACCGCACCATTTCCTCAGACCCGCCTCTAAGTTCTATAGCGTTACCAGTGAAGCTGGGCTACAGCTGGAGAGATTATCATCCCCAATAACTATTTTGTCTAAACATCAATAGAAACAGGCTCTCGACTACAACGTTGTCATCTTCTCAAGCCGTATTTACTGAATCGCTACCAATGCTGCTACTTGTCTATCCTTACTGTGTGGCTGACCTTAAACTCCCAACTGAGGTTGGGGATCTCGCCATTTGCAGCATAAGATCAATCACTGATTTCTATAAGTGGACATGGTTGTGAGACTAAAAGAGATCTCAAGAGGACTATTGATTACATTCTCATTGAATCAGGTAGGCCAAAGCTCTCTCCTACCTGAAAATTGAAAATCGTTTTCTTTTTCTTCCCTCCTACTCTCCCTCACTCCCTTCTTTCCCCCCTCTCTCGGTTGATATAGCTATAGCTATATATGTATGTGTGTGTGTGTAGTTATTTAGATAGATATAATTGTATCCATTAGCAGGCAGCAGTGTGGTATTTCCATATGTACATATATCCTGCAGGGACCAAATGCAGCTTCCCCACTTCTCCCATTCTCCCACCACACACTCAGGCCCTTCCCAATCTCTAGACTACTTTCAGGTTACTTGTTTGCTAGTTTGTTTGTTTAGCTCCCACTGTGTGAGAGAGTATACAATATTTACCTTTCTCTGTGTGTTCACTCCAAAAAGCATCCTCCAGGTCATCTGTTTTGCTGCAAATGACTGAATGATACTCCATTGCATTTATAGCCATTTTGCGTGGTGTTTATGCGTGATGCATATATGTGAGTGTGTAAATGGGTGTCCACCCAGAGGCTAGAGGAGGATTTGGGAAGTCTTTCTCTGTTGTTCTCTGCTTTATTCCCTTGAGACAGGATCTCTTGCTGTGTGTATATTCTTTATCCATTCTGTCTGCTGATGGGCACCTATGCTGCTTCTGTTCTCTACTGTGAATGAACATGGGTGGTGTGCAGGAATCTCTTCAGTAGGTTTCTTTGAGTTGCTATGGATATATATGCAGGCGTAGGATAGCTGGATCATATGGTAGGTCTATTTTTAAAATTTACCCTACTTTTCATTGTTCTTTGCAAAGGACTTTTCTATGGTCTGTGAACAAAAGTTTCCAAAAAGGAAGCTGCACTTCTGGAAGGCGCTGATTGGAGCTTCAGTGGAGAGTTTGGAATGTTGCACATCCAGAGACTAATTATCCTGGGCCATCTTTGGCGCCTTAACATTCATAGTGCCCTCTTCTGTACCTGACCTAATGTCTCCACGACCACTAGGTGAATCTTCTGGAGTCTACAACAAAACACTAATCTCCAAGCAACCAAAAGCTAGGAATGTCATCAGATAGCATCTGAGGCCTACAACAGAGCCTCGCCATTGTGTTTTTTGTCTGCCTACCTAGTGTTTCCACCAATATAGTTGAAAAGTGTTTTGATTTGTGACTTTATTTGTTCTGTTGTTATAAAAGCTGCATGAAACAACTTCCACATTGGAATGTGGAAATTGGGGTAACCTAAATCTGCATTGCCAGGCCACATTCACTCATGTTTGGCTCCAGAATAGACTATCACCTTTGAGGTGAGAGTTGTGGGTTTGCATGCATAGTTCTTTGGGGTAAATCATTCCACGCTCAGGACATTTGTTATTTAACTGAAATCCTCTCTGTATAGCAGCAGCACCCTGCAGTAGCCACCCTGCAGCTGAAAACTTGATTCCATTCAGCTCCAGTTCTCGACAGCAGGAGGATTCACAAAACCTCTTGAAGCTTTTCATGGGGCTGGTTTCTCAAACCTTTAATTGTACTTAAAGCTTTCCTTTCAACTCTTTCCAAGCTTTCTGTCTTCTTTTAGATGCAAAGCCCAGAATTAAATATAGTATGTGAGAGGCTATGACCCTAAATTTAGGGGACAATTGCTACATATTTCTTTCTTTTTGTGCTCTAAGCTCTGTTGATAATTTTTAGAACTTAACAGACTTCCCAAACAACAATGAAGATACTAAGTCATGGTCAAGTTTCTTGCTGACTGTCCACTTTAGTGGACCAAAAGGCCTCCAAGCTCTCTGCAAGTGGAGCATCATTTGAAGCTGAGAAGCTCTTCAAAATGTCAGGAAAAGAACCAGGAAGTGAAGGATGATTCATATGCGAGTTGCCTGGCATTCATGTCCTAAGACCTAGTTACTGCAAAATTACAGCTCCAAATAGCTTATCCTGCCTACTCCAGAATTAACCATGCAGTCCTCGGCACCAACACTGTCCTACTACCGCACTTTACGGCTAAAAACGCTGAGAAGTGTTGCTCTGGCTTCATTTCACAGGAAGCAGATGTCTCCTTTTTAGCAATGCTTCAGAAGAAATCTGCAACCAACCCATGAATTTGCCTTTAAAACACAAGGTGGAATCTTGAAAAGAAGGCAGACATACTCTATTTTATGGAATTAATACCTTCTTAAAATTGTACCTGAAAATCATACTCTCCTTGATCAATCCTTATTTTTTTCATATCCTTTAAAATAAAATTCCAGAGCTGTCTCCTAGCAAGACACATAGAGCTCAGTATGAAAGTATCCCCACTTTCTAAGCTAACAGCCTTCAAACAAAAACAGCTGGAGAAAAATGATATTTTTATTTAAAACATCAGCATTTGTATAAGCTAAGTGCCAACGGAAGCAGTGTGGGAGTTCTTTTTACTTTTTAAAAACACATTCAAAATTCAAAGGAAAACTACCTCCCATTTCAATTTAAGACACATTGGGGGTGGGGCTGTAGCTCAGTGGTAAGACACTTGCCTGGCAGGTATGCCCAGAGCCATGGGTTCAGTCCTCACCCCACCCCTCCAATATTGTTAGAGAAAAAGGAAACTTTGAGTTGAAGGCAAATTGAAGTATTCATAAATACCTTCCCTTGATGTAGCCTGTGATATATGCTTCGGATGCCCACATGGTACATTCTGAGGTGTTAGAGGAACATTTGCTCTTTAGACAAACATACTGGACAAGAAATCAAATTAATCAGTAAAAACATTCATTTCACACATATAAAAATATTTTTTAAATGATTTCCCTGTATTTTACTTCTATAAATCAGTATTTCAGTGTACACTTACAGCAAAGGAAAAAAATATATTTGATGTATTTTGAGGCTATCCAAGTCATATTTTCAGATTTCTTCTTAGATTCCATCAAAAGAAGCTGTTCTTTCTTTTCATATCACCCCTCTACCGTATCCAACCTCCTAGTCAACTTCTAAGTATTAACACTCCCACCCCACCCCCGTCCCTACATGGTCTTCTCTCCTTTGGTTAAAAATATCTGTAATGTAAAGTTGGGGGATGAAAAGAGCCCGAGCTGGAAGAGGAAGAAGATGTCTAAAAAATTCGGAATTTTCCTTAAGAAAGGTAAATCTCACATAACGAAAAGCTAAAGAAATGGGATGTAGGAGGGGAGAGAAAGAGGGGAGGAAAGCTGAGAGAGTGGAACTGAGCACTGAGGTGGAGAAATGGCCTTTAACTGGGCAGGTATGGCTGTAGGTCTTTGGAGCCACTGAGTGGTATAAAAATGGAAAAAGAAAAATGGCGGTGATGGTTAAGCTCCAACTTGATGGGATTTAGAATCAGCCACGGACAAAGGTCTTGACTCATTTGTGAAGCATTCCTCATGAGGCTTTTACTGACTTGGGAAACTTAAGCTTCGTTGGGGTGGCACCACTCCATGGACTCCGGTCTGGACGGAATAGCGGGGAGGAAGTGGGTGGGGTGCCAGCATTTGTGTGTCTATGATTGCTTCCTGCCTATGTCTACAACTCAGCCACATGCCTCACACTCCTACCGCCCTGATTTCCCCACCGTGAAATAAAATATATATTTTTTTCCTTAAGATATTTGCATCAGATATTTTGGTACAGCAATGAGAGAAGCAACGGATGTAACGATTAAAAAATATTACTGGGATTTAAACATTAAAAATCATTTCATGTTTGAGAGCCTAGCCAGCTAAAAATAACGGAATCCACTTTAAAAAATGACATTGACTGTCTGAAGGAGCTGTCTTTACATTTGGCTTTGGACCATGAGCAGTTCCTGCTGCTGATAGGCCCAGCAGGAGGGGCCCTATACCCAGGAGGACCTAGTTCTGATGTTCCCCTGGCTGTAGCCTCTGCATGGGGTGATGGGACTAAAGAATGTGCCCATATAACACCTACACCTCCCTCTTCTGGAGCACGATCCTAAGTTCCCTAGTTCCCCAAGCAACCTTGAGTTAAGAGCTACAAACTGCTTTGTAGAGATTGTTCTAGCATTTTTGGGGGGAGGGGAGGGGTTGGAGGGAGAGTATCTGTCTTCCCAAGGAGCATTGTCCTGGGTGGTGAGGCATGGCATAGAATTCTCATCAACATGAAGGACAGCAGGAGCTCCTTTAAGGCATGGGAGGAGGAGGGTAAGTGTGGGCCTGTGCAGTCACCCCATGATTTGTAATGACAAGGAGTGAGAGAAGTAAAAAAATGAAATTTAGCCATCCAGGGTATTTTAAAGATAAGTTCATCTTGATAGAAAGAGCAGCATCATTTATGTAGGACCTTGTTCATATTGAAATATTCAGTCATGTGGCATTTGCACTTTTATTTGTATTTATGCCTGGAGCTCATAAGTGATGGGAAACCTCATGCTTGATTGTAGAGAACCATGTGCCTCCAAGATTTACTGTAATTACATTCAGAAAACAGGCATAAAAATTAGTGCTATGATTATGCTTTGGACATCCTACCCAAATCCATCTTGTCACATGGTGATTTGGGGAGGCAATCAGGATAAGAAGCACTGGTAAGGGGAGGGGCTCCTGGGGAATTTGAGCCTTAAGAAGGAGGAAGAAGAGAAAGAGGAGGAAGAGGAGGAAGAGGAACACACATTTACTCTTAGCACTCAAGAGGCTAATGCAGGAAAATCATGAATTCAAGGCCAGTCTGGCTTATAAAGAAAGGTCTCATCTAGAAACAAAAAGGAAATAAATAAAGACAACAAAAGAAAGGGAGGAGGAAAAGAAGAGGAAAGAGGAGGAAGAAAGACC
>CABHPR010146482.1:20676-32267 GCA_902168415.1 Peromyscus melanophrys
TCCCTTACCCAATGTTCTTCCTCCACTGTCCCCTTACCCAGTGTTCTTCCTCCACTGCACCCCTGCCAGACACTTGTTCTTCTGTTCTCACTAGAGTTTTCCCTTTTCAGAATGTCAGATACTGTGATTTATACAGTGTCTAAATTTTCTCTGCTTAGAATTTCTATTAGTTACTTTTCTATTGCTGTGCAAAAACCCCTTCACTAAGGTAACTTATTAAAAAAAGGAAGGTTTATTTGGAGCTTAAGGTTCCAGAGGGACAGGAGAGTCTATCACCATCATAGTGGGGAACATGGCAACAGGCAGGCAGGCATGGTGCTGGAACAGTAGCTGAGAACTCAGGTCTTAGTCCAGAAAAAAGGGAACTAGAGAGCTCACTGGGATTTTAGGAGGCTTCTGAAACCTTAAGCCCACTTCAGTGACACACCTGCTCCAACAAGGCCAATCAGCTACAAAATAGAGACTACTTTAGCAAATACCAATGCCAGCCTTAACAGATATCCCCCTTAGGGAACTGTTAATATAACACATGACTAGCCAGCCTTGTAGAGTTAAAAAATAAATCAGACTAACAAAAACCTCTTCATAATAAAGTAAGAGAATCTGAGATTGCTCAAGGGACTTACGTGGGACATCTGATTCAAACCACCACAGAGAAAAACAAATTTATTGACAGAGAAAAATGAATCTGTGTTTTTAATCCTCCATGTTTATCCTAATCAAATGACTATAAGCATAGAACAAATTTAGAGGTATAAACTAATGCAAGAGGGACTTTGCTTCTGGATAATATTGTGAAGGGTCCTTCATTATGGGAGACTTATTTTTGTAATATTGGTATTTTTAATTCTTACTTATATTGTAGCTGAATAAGTAATATGTATACAGTATTTTCAAAACTAAGTTCTTGAACTAAATCCGAAGAATCCAGAGGCATCTGAAGTAATCATGGAGTTAATGGGTTTCTTAGTATATTTTACACACACATACACACACACACACACACACACACACACACACACACGTGTGTGTGTGTGTATATATATACGTATATATATACATAAATATACGTATATATATGTGTGTATGTATGTGTGTGTGTATATATATATATATATAAAACTGATTGCCAGACAGTGTGTAACTAAGGAGAAAATACACATGACTCTACTTATATGTAACTTAGGACAGGAAAGCAAAGCTAACTCTGGTTTTAGGAAAACTAAATAATAACATTAAAATATAGTGTGGAAAACTGGAGAACTAGGATACAATCCTTCATTGGTCCTAGGCAGATGAGCTGCAAAGGCTTATGTCTGGGATTCAGTCATTTAGTATGGTTTTTACAGTGGTTACAGTTCAATTCTCGGATGTCTCCTAGAGGTCTGTGTATTGAAGGCTTCCGCTCAGCTTATAACACTATTGGGAGGTAGTGAAACCTTGAAAGGATAGAACCTACTGGAAGTTAGGTCATTGGAAGCATGTACTTGAGGATATTAGGATGCATGCCCCTCCTCTCTTTTTCTGTCTCTGCTTCCTGGCTGACAGGAAGTAATCAGACCCCCTATCATGATGATTATATTTTCTGTGATAGCATAAAGCTAAGAAGGATGGCTCTACAGAAACTATCTGAGCCTGGACCCTAGGCCTGATTAATCCTAGTGGGGCAGGTTAATGGAATGGACTGTTAGCTGTGATCAATGAGAGGTTACGGGTGCTGAGATCGTTAAAGAAATATGCATTATGCAACAATGTGCGAACATTAACATATCTCAGATTCCCTTACTTTATTATGGAGAGGTTTTTGTTAGTCTGATTTATTTTTTAACTCTACAAGGCTGGCTAGTCATGTGTTACATTAACAGTTCCCTAAGGGGGATATCTGTTAAGGCTGGCATTGGTATTTGCTAAAATTTATTAATTGCTTTCAATGGGTCAAACACCATACTAAGTTAAGTTTTATTACACTGTCTCATATGTCTTAGCTACTTTTCTATTGTTGTGATGAGACACCATGATCAAGGTAACTTATAGAAGAAATTGTTTGGTGCTTGTAGTTTCAGAGGGTTAGAATATATGACCATCATGATGGAGGAGGGGAGTAGCAGGCCAGCAGGCATGATGCTAGAATACTAGCTGACAGCTTATATCCTGAGTAACAACCACTCACAGCGAACTGGGAACAGCATGGGCTTTTGGGACCTCAAAGCTTCCCCAGTGATACACCTTCTCCAACGAAGCCACACCTAATCCCCCTTAGATATTTCCACCAACTGAGAACCAAATATTAAAATATATGGGCCTGTGGGGGCCATTCTCATTCAAACTACCACAATCACATAACTAATATAACATATGAGGTAAATACTAAGTTAAGCTCCTGTGGATCCTCCCAACAACCCTATGAGCTGGTTACTATTATAAGGTCCATTTCTCAAATGAGGAAGCCTTCCAAAGACACATAGCAAGTGTGTGGGCAGAGCCAGGGTTTATTTAAAACTTGGTTTGTTTTCATTTCAAGCATGAACTCTTGACCACACTGCTCTGTCTAGGAGGAAATGCTGGAGGAGCCCCTTGAACACAGGCTTATGAAGGTAAAGCCTCAACCACAGAAACATAAGGCTTCAAGGACTTCTCTCAATACAATTCATCATCATTCAGCTAGGGAAACTGAGTCCTGCAGTCTTTGGTGTCATGCTTCATAGCAGAGTCAGGAAAACAGGGCTGAACACTGTTATTACACAATCTGTTTGTTGTCTCGTGGACCTCTGTACTTGTGTGGTGGCATTGTGTGCTGTGCCTGTCAGCTACAGAATGTCTTGTAAGTCACCCATTGTTGGGAGAAAGGAGGCTTTCTTCAGAAGCATAGGTGATCCCTGTATCCTATCCTTTTCTCATGCAAATTTGAATTTATGAGTCTCTGGATATGACTCCCATGCCTGTAGTGATGGCTGAAACATACCCATCATTTTAGACATCCTGCAAAATGTTGCTAAATGTATAATCTTGACACAAACTGCTCGATGAAAAGCAAGCGGTTGCCATGACATCCCAGACAGCATCTACAGCATGCAAACATCTCCCTAATATAGTTTTTTCTAGTAAAAATAGAAAGCTGAGAGATCGGTGAATTTAGGTAGGGTGGGGGGCTTGAAAAATGAAGGCATTTCATTATGTTTATGACTCTTTTCAAAACCACTATTTTAATTCTTGTCAATGTACCAGCAATCGTCCTCAGTACTCACACCGCTGACATTTGCCTGTTTGTTTGAGGCCTGCGTTACTGGTAGCTATTGATAGATGATGATTAGAACTACTTTGGAGTCAGTTTCATGGGACTGATGCTCTCTCTGTCACTAATCATGTATGTGCTCTCTTGTCAGAATCAGATACTAGACGAATAAGACGAATCCAAATCACTCAGACCATGTTCTTCAGTAACCACACACACACACACACACACACACACACACACACACACACACACACACACGCACCCTTTTCTACATAGAATGACAAGGAACCTACCCAGTTGCATCTTTAACTGCTGTGTCTTTTAGTGTCTTTTCCAAGATTCCAAGGATAAAATGCTGGGAGAGATAAGAAAATAACTAATTACCCCTAAGGAATATAAATTTCTTTCCCACTACTTGCCACCGTGGTCCCTTATTGGTTTCCTCTAGGAGTCAGCATGGGAAAGAGGAAGCACTGGTATGCACAGATAGAAACAACATTACTGACTCTCAAACTCGGACAAGTTTCCTCTGAGACCGTGACGAAATGAATGAAAGTATGCAGCAAGACAAGAACAAGGCCACCGGGTGGCCCACGCGATATCAAATTGTCCCTCTATTCTTAACTAGGCGGCTGCTGTTTCTTCAACACTGGCAAAAGTCCCTCAGTGTTTAGCCTTGTTCAGAACAGGGCTCCCAGTCCAACTTACCCATCACCATTTCCCCACTGTTTCTTTCCAACACACCACATAATTCACATTGTGTGTTTTCTCTTGAATGCAATGGCCAAAATCACCTTGTTCAACCACAGGTGAGCTCCTAGTAGGCTCTGGATGGAGGAAATTGGCTCCTGTCTTAATTTGTTTTTTATAGCTGTGATTAAAAAGCAGGACCAAATCCATCTTGGGAAGGAAAGGGTTTATTTCAGTTTACAGCTTACAGTACGTCTTGAAGGGAAGTAGAGGAGATGATGGAATGCTGTTTACTGGCTGCTCTCCAGGCTCACATTCTTATACCTTTTAGGACTACCTGCCCAGGGGTAGCACCAACCACAGTGGGCTGGGTCCTCCCAGACACAATAATCATTAATCAAGAAAATGCCATTTCTCAAGTAAGGTTCCTTTTCTCAATGACTCTACCTTGTGTCAAGTTAACAAAAAACCTAACCAGTATAGCATCTTCATCACTTGTACTAAATGTTTTCATTATTCTACGTTTACCTTTCTTCCTATATCTTCTCCAAGAAGGCGAGTTCCAGAGGGCAGGAACCACATCTATCCTGTTCCCTGTGACAATCAGCACTTACTCTTTCCCTGGAGTGTGGTGGGTGTCTAATGCTTGCTAAGTAAAGAATGGACAGCTAAGGAAATTCACTGTACCCCGCTGTCCTCACTTCTCTCTGGCACATCTAAGAAGCCAGCATGTAGGTTGTAATTTAACTTCATGCCTTTTGAAATTGCTAATACACACTGGAATATACGCATAAAAGTTCGCTTTGAACCCTACTTAATTTCATCATAGCAATGTTGATCTCCAAAGTTTTAAATCCAAACTTTTGACCTCCAAAGCTTTAATTTCCCAGCAACCACTGATTTAGTGTTTTAGTATTTCCCCTTTCTATATTTCATTCTTTTAAAAAATAAATCTTCTTGTTTTCATCTCTATTCCAAAAATGCCACAACTAGTTGAGCAGACTAACATATTAACAGCTAGGTGAATGGTAACAGTAAATTCTCCTTAGTAGAAAGAGGTGGAGAAGTGCAGTGGGTATTCACGCCTGATGGAGGCGGTGCTTCTTGCCTGCCTATGAGACCTCTTAAAAGAGTAGAGGGATATTGGTGTAAATATTAAGGCCACTCCATGTAGTTGAAAGATTTATTTAAAGGTGTAACTCACAAATGAAGGGATAGGTAGATGATGGGTTCTGGAAGAGACGCAGCACAGTCCGGCGGTGTTCTCTGGAGAACTTTCCTCGGTCTACCTCTCGCGTCCAGGTCCAGGAAACAAGAGAGCGTGCATCCCGGTCTCAGGTCTTCAGGCCCTCCCTTGGCCCCGCCTTGTAGGCGTGATAGTTACGGAAGCCTCAATGGGGGTTGGAACTTCCAGACCAAAGCTGGAGTGGCTGGCCACTACATCTCCCCCTTTTTGTCTAAATAAGAAGGTTCTAACTTAATACAAGATTATATACAAAGGAATGGTTATCAAATATTGTCCAGGAGTAATGAAGGATAATGACCTAGATAAGATGGAACTACAACCAATGCGAACAATATCAAGCAAGAAGCACATACTAAAATCCAGAGATATATAGAGCATAGGTAAATGGCATGTTACAAAGATCATTCCAAAAGGTGTCCTATCCTAAAGAACCTGAATCTAATACTTAATATGTTCTATCTAAGATATTATATATACTAAGTCGTAACTATAACTGCTAGTCTTCAATCCCATCAAAGACCTGAGAGGGAATATAATGGTACCTGAGAAATGGAAGATGGATGCAAGCAACTTTTGGGAATCTTGCAAGAGTAGACCGAGACAGCTGACAGCCTGGACAGTCACCTAATGTTTCTCAGCATTGTTGGTGCATTCAAATTGGCTACAGGCCCAAAGCATCTGACAGACCATTTTCAGAAGCAGGAATTCTGAAAGACCATCTTACCCTGTCTTGGCAGAGTACAGTGGTCGCTTTCCTTGTGTCCCGCTTGTCCAGAAGGACAGCATTGCATTCGCACTGTCAGCAGTCGAGGCAAGGGCAGTTCTTTGCCCAGTAGGCCATTTTGTGCCAAGAAGACAAACTTCCAAATGGAAATGTCTTAGAAGCCCAACATTCTCTCGGGATCAGCAATTGTGTCTCATGTCAACAGAATTCTAAGTTATTTAAATGCCATATTCTCTAGGTCTATGAAGTGTTTGAAGATTACCTGTCCATCTGACCTATGTATCTGTAAATCTGGATAACCTAACTAATGTAACTACAGCGATGACAAGCATAGGTGACTATAAATCTATAAGTCTTATCTACCGAAATAAATTAAGGACTAAGGCTTCATGTAAACAAGGTAAACAGTCTATAAGCAAATGTACGGTAAAGGACGATGACTTCAAAATTGTGACAATACACAAGATATTTATAACAGAGGTAGGAATGTATAGTGCAATATGCAATATGACAATAATCTTAAATATATATCAATATACAGAATATCCTAAACAGAAGTAGAACATACATAAAGTATGACAGATATAAATTTACATTTGCATCAATATACAAATATTTCAAATAAGAGTAGAAATATATGTACATTATAACAAATTTAGTTCTATATTTGTATCAATATACAAATTATCTTAAACAGGAATATAAAAATAGTTTACATTTGTATCAACATATAAGGATCCATAACAGTGCAAATTACAGTGCAAATCGAGGGAGGGAGTCACAAGCTCTCTGGGACATGGAAGGCTTCCTGATGCACAGTTCAGGAAACTGTAACCTTGCGAACTGGTCTGGAGTTTCCCCCATCTTTCCCTGGGAGACAAAGAGGCAACGGCATCGCTTCATTTTATATTTGTGAGTGTCTGATCTCCCTTTCATCCCTTATTAAATAAGTCTTCTTCCCAGACATCTGTGGATTTCTCACATTAGAGAAGGGTCACAGGACTCTTAACTAGAATTCCAGAATTTATTCTCTCCTGTTCTTCATCCACCAAACTACAAATGATCTTGGGAGATGCCAGAGTATAAAAGAAGTGGAAGGTTAGTTGAAAGGGAAACACTATGATGTAGCTTCCATGAAGTCATCAACCATGATGGGGTGGGACTTTCTAGTTATTTGGGGGTCCCTCATGTTCCTTTAAGCAACCTCTTACCCATGCCCTGTCATAAGTCTACCAAATACCAAAAGTTTTTAAGTATAAAAATTGGATATATCAGTACTGTACGTTGGCCCTTGTCTTCTTTAAGACAAGGTCTCATTCTGTAACCTAAACTGGACTAGAACTCACTATGTTCCTTCTGGTTTCCCATTTGTAGCAATCTTTCTGCCTCAGCCTTCTGTGAGGCCCAGCCTGGCTAGTGTTGTGGTTCTGGAGCTAATAAGCAAAAATGTCAGGGGATACCAACAAATAAGATGCAAGGTATGAGCTGGAGAGACGGCTCAGCATTTAAGAGCTCTGGCTGCTCTTCCAGAGCACCAAGGTTCCATTCCCAGCATGGACCTGGAGGATAGTAACTGTAACTCCAGTCCCAAGGGATCCTATGCCCTCTTCTAGCCTCCGAGGGCACTGCATGTACACGGTACACGTACATGCCAACAAAACACTCTTGCACTTAAGAATAAGTAGGGGAAAAAAGAATGCAAATGGTCTTCATAAAGTTTAGCACTCTCCAAGGCTATTATTGGTCACTAAAATTTAAGTTACTTTCTACTTACGTATGGTGTTATGTGACAGATAGACGCAGTTTGGATCATTAATGCTGTAGTATATCAAACCACTCAGGTGACTCTCTAGTCCATCTACTAAATTCCTGGAATCTCAGTGGCAGCCAAGAAGAGGCTCTGGTGACAGTGACTGCACTGAATAACTGTCTGCCTTCTGCCACGTGCTGTGCATGTTATAAACACAGTCCTCAGAAAGATGAGTGAAACAGAAGCTTTATAGGAGAGCTCCGAGCAGGCTACCAACCAGTGTGATGAAGTACCCTGTTAGGACATAGGCTAATAAAAACCAAGAAATGGGCATCTAGCTAGCTGGAGTAACCTGATTTAACTATGAATTTAGTCATCTTTAAAATATCAGGGGGTAGCATTGCTGGGGAGGTGACTCAGCAGGTAAAGGTGCTTCTTATTTGCACAAGCCTGGTGACCTGAGTTCAATCCTGGAACGCACTTCAAGGTCGAATAAGAGAACCAGATCCACAGAGTTGTCATGACCTCCGTGAGTGTGCCCCCCGTGACGCACACACATACAATAACAATGACATAAATGTTAAAAGAACTCTGAACTCTTTTCCAGACTCCTGTGGGAGCCAGTATTTATGTCACAGTCTCAACACTACAAACAGTGTGACATCAGGTTTCTGGAAGTCAGAACCTCTGGCTCCAGATAGGTGATGGGTTAGCTGGAGTTCTTGAATGTATAAAGCCTTTAGTTCATTAGTTCTACAATAAGAAACAGACTATTTGAAAGCTGTGCAACACATCTGAATCAAATGTTGTTGCTTCAATACCTTGGGGATGGAATCCCAAGCAAAATCTACAGCTGCCCAAGGCCTTGTGATTTCTCTGCCAATAGTCTGCAGTGTAAACTATTCAACATGGAGACATTCCTTTGTCTTGGACAGGGTCTGTCTGTGTAGCACAGGCTGGCCTTGAACTCACAGACATTCTCCTGTCTATGCCTCCTGAATGCTGGGATTAAATGCAGATGCCACTAAGAACCAGCTTGGAACCATTCTTAAAACCCACACTTGAAGATCTTTATGTATTAAGATCTCATTTTCTATACCTTGTGAACTCATGGTTTTAGTCACTTAAGTGTCTGTCTCAACTGGATAAATAAAATGTTTAGACAGTAATTCACAATTCCTTCAGGAGTTTAAGGGTACCAGATGAGCCCTCAGAATTTCACTCAGAAAAGGCACACCAAAAATCATCTGAACCAATACTAATTCTACCCATCTGTATCACAACAATCTAGCCATTAGACGATCCCCTGGAAGCACTTTGTACATAGAATATCCAGCAGGGCAGCCATAAAAAGAATGTCCCTTGCATAGGACAAGGTTTAAACCGTGACCTGCCACTTATTGCTTATTCTGTGACTCAGTTTCCTCTTGTATAGCTTGCTGGTGATATTCTTACTTTCCTATGAAATGGAGGTGGGATTGAATTGAAAGAAGATATGAGAAGTTTCTAAAACATTGTCCACAACAAAAAGCTCAATCAGTGTTCCTCATATGCAGCCTTATCCAAGAGGACTCTGTTAAAACAACATTTGTTATGAGACAACAGCAAGCAGGCTGTTTGCTGTGTGATGGCCTGAGATAATATGGGCTTTCTCTCCACACTGATAAACATGCTTGTGTGCTCAATAAAGGTCACTTGGTCTTGCTTTGTTATTGAATAAAAAGAGACTCAACTGAGAGTACTTTTTTTTTTCCTGAGAAGATTTGTCAGAAACGGTTTTAATGTGGTTTAAAAAACAAAACAAAACAAAACAAAACAAAAAACCTTGTTTCCTGAACCCATTATTTTTTCAGGTATCAGATAATGCCCGACAGATCGTATTGACACAGGAAGATGGTCTGCTTTTGCCTTCATTCTCATGGTCACAAAAATCTAATAAAGTAATCAATAAATGCTTGCAGGTGCCAAGCTGAAAGGATCCAGTATTCCGAAGGCTGAGATGAAGGGACCACAGTTTTAGCAACATGAATTGACTCATCGTTTATGTCCGAGTCACTCAAAACCGCCCAATCTCTTCCCAAAGTGATGCCCTTCTGAGAAATGTCCCAGTCAATGACACATGTGGTATTTCAGAGTCTCTGACCTCACAGCCCGAGGGAGAGAACACCCTCTCTCTGTGAAAGGAGAAATGGGAAAAGAAAAGAAAAAGAAAAAGAGATCAAAACCCCAAGCCATACAGAAAAAGAGAAGTTGCTATTTCTACTCACTATTTTGAGACCATTTATTTCCCCATCTTCCTGTTAATTTTTTTTTTTTGTAAGCTTAGCTCTGGAGGAATGAGAGGCTTGAAATGAGGGGGTGGGTGGTGGCATTCAGATGGTGGGGGGGAACGACAAAAAACCTGGTTTTCTAGAATGGTTTTAATGGGTGGTAAATCCTCATTCTAAGAGGTAGAAACTTTATAGTTCAAGTGAAGTCAGCGCACTGTAGGCTAGGACACCTGAGCAAATGTAACCTAGGAAAGCATGACTGTTCTCAGAGCATTGCCTCAGAGCCCCATCACCCCAAAAGCTGCCTCAGTTGCACTCTGAATCTGGGAGTCATAATCCCTAACTCCCAGAAGAAAAAGCAACAAGCAGATTTAGTTATTTTTTTAATGAGAAAGGTTCATCTTAATTCACTCAGCTACATGCAACGTTCATTAATTTGATTTAAGATCTCTACCCAGTTAAAGGACTGAGACACGCATTGAGGAAGGAGATAAGAATAAAAGATGCTTGCAGAAGAGGGAGAAAACAGTGAGACATGAAGACAGAAGCCAACAGAGAAAACAGACTCTCTAGGAGGAAAAAGAAAAAGTGTGAAAGGGTGGCCGAGGCTGGGTGACAGAAACTGTCCCGAGTCACCTCAACTACAGGCTGACCCTGTACCACAGCCTCTTTCTATTAAGCAGCCTTTGGGGGGTGTAGCTCACATACCATCAAGTTCCACAGTTCAACTGGCACATTCATCATTTTCTTATATGTTTACAGAGTCACAATGCTACCACCACAGTCTAAGTTTAGAACTGCTCCACCATCCCACTGAATAACCTTATAACCATTAGTAATCACTCCCTACTTCCCCATTCTCCTTCCAGACTTAGGCAACCACTGACTTACTTTCTGTCTCTAAGGACTTGCCTGTTCTGAGCATTACTTGAATGGGATCCTGCAGATGTTGTGACTTCTTTCCTTTAGCGTTATTTTTCTAAGATTCATCTATGTAACACTGACTTATATCAGCCTGTTTTCTTTTAGGACACCACCCAGCTCCCAAATCATGACGTGGAGACTTCTTGTTAGTTATAAATGCTCCATGTAGCTTAGGCACATTTCTCGATAGCTCTTTTAATTAAATTAACCTATTTCTCTTTATCTTTTGCCTCAGGACTTTTTACTTTTCTTACTTTCTGTATATCTCACTTTCACTGCTTTTCCTGTCTGTTTGTCTGTCTTTTTGCTCAAGGTGTATCCCTCTCTTTCTCCTTGTTCTCTCCTTTCACCTTCTTGCGAACTTTTTCTATTTATTCTCTCTGCCTGGCAGCCCCGCCTATCCCTCTACTGTCTACCTATTGGCCCTTCAGCTTTTCATTAGACCAATCAGATGCCTTAGGCAGGCAAGGTGAAACAAATGTAACACATCTTTACATAATTAAACAAATGCAGCGTAAACAAAAGCAACACACCTTTACACAGTTAAAGTAATATTCTGCAGCATAAACGAATGTATCACATCTTTGCCTAGTTAAAGTAATATTCCACAACACTGACTAATGTTCCATTGTGCTCTTAGCTCACATTTTATTACTTATCTGTCCCTTGGCTGCTGGGTTTTTGAGTTGATATAAACAGTGACTGTGTGGACACTGGTGTCTGAGCTTTTGTATGCATATATGCTTTCATAT
>CABHPR010146483.1:0-39050 GCA_902168415.1 Peromyscus melanophrys
TTTTTTTCCACAAAATAACCTCCCCTCCTTTATTAATGTCTAATCATAACATTACTATTTTTAAAGCTACATATCTTTTTTCTCAAATCTATATAGACTATAGTATCTGAAGAAAAATGAAATAAAAAACACCAGCCTTCTAAATTTTACTGCCTCTAATGCAGGTTTCTCTTTAATTTCTCTTTAATTTAGAATTAACCCATCAGTTAGCACTTGGTTGCATTATGTAAGCTAATGTAACCAGCAGATTCTCCTCAAAGTGGTTATAGGGGTGATAGTTTATTTTTCTTACTGATGCTTTAATCATTGCTGGATATACTAATTCTTGACTTGATGAAGGTCCCAGGGCTTCAGAATTCTTCTTTTGAGGTTTCATGAAGTGATCTTGCCATTCTCAGAGAAATTAATGGGAACTGGAAATGTTCACCAAACTGGCAGAGCCAGGTTTCTGTTTTCTGTTCTAGAGGCCCTTATTACCAAATGGGCTCCAGGCTTTAGGCTTATCCTAGATAAACTTAGTATCAATTTCTATAGTTCTGGGAAAAGGTAGAACTTCCCTAGTGGTAACCCAGAAGCCCTTGGATGCTATGAATCGCTGTGTATAAATCCATTCAGCATTACAACTTGCATAGAAAAGTTTAGTATTGATTTACCATCTTCACACAGTGGGCTCTCTTCTCCATAGCTGGTTCAGATGAACTTTGATGAACTTACCATAGCAACAACCTTCCCTGCTCCACCCCAATTTCAGGGAACAAGTTTGCAAACACCAAATATTAATTCTGATATAATTATTAATTTTGGAGTACTTTTAACAACATTCTCTTTAGCTTCAGGTTTTAGAAATCTATCTACTCCTGCACTGAATTTCAAACAGTTGATGTTGCCACCTCCATATCTGTCCACAATCTGATGTCCTCTACTTAGAACCAGGTGTCATTGAGCCCTACATGAAAGTTACTGAACTTGATATATAAATGTATGTTATATACATTGGTGGACAATATGGCACTTTTTATACTTCATGCTGTACATAAAAAGCCAATTATTTGGATAAGGAGGGCAATGTTGATGAAGAATGAGTGAGCCTTTGCTCATCACCTCAGACAGGTCTCCATTTCTTGCATGAATCTTGGCCATGCTCTCCAGCCAGGTCCTCCGCAGCTCAGGGGTACTTGCGTAGGAGTTTGCTAGGCTGTATTGGAGGTCCACCAGCATCTCAGGGTCCTTCTCATGCTCTTTCATCTGGGCTGTGGCCATCAAAACAGTCCTTATACGTTTAGTCAGATCTTTCACCTCTGCTGGGAAATTGCTGTTCTTTGGAAAAGAGAGAGCCTGGGTCATTATCTGTTTAGCATTCAATTATTAACTTCAACCTATACTCTTTGAAAAATTATTTTATTATTTTATTTATTTATTATATGGGTATTTCACTTGCATGTATGTTTGTGCATCACAAGTTTGCCTGGTGCCCTCAGAGGCCAGAATAAGGTGATGGATCCCTTGGATCTGGAGTTATGGACAGTTGTGAGCTGCCATGTAGGTTCTGAGAATTGAACTCAGTTCCTCTGGAAGAGCAGCCAATGCTCTGAAACACTGAGTCGTCTCTCCAGCCCTTCGACGTATACTCTTAATTATGCCTTGACATCACAAGTTCTTATGTTTTATGTGTTGTTCATAAATGTATGCATTCTATACATTGCAGTTGTGACTATATTCTAACATTTGGTAGTAAGAATTATGGTGAACTCTACTATCCGATAGCCCAGCTTTCTAGCAATAGTTTCCTGAGTGCCCTTGAGATTCTGTCCTCTTGGAGTCTGGTTCATGCCACTTGAATAAGTTTTGACTTCATTCCTGTTGATGGCATGCGGCACTGGACTGGCCAATCATATTCTGTATGTATGTATGTATGTACATACACACACACACACACACACACACACATATATATATATGTGTGTGTGTGTGTGTGTGTGTGTGTGTGTGTGTGTGTGTGTGTAGATCAAAGATGTTCCTTTTCTTGGCTTGAGTTGGTAGTGTTTGAAGAGGTGCTTCTCCATTCCTGACACAAGTGTCCTTACACTTTCAGAGGGAAATCCACAGAGACAGCTTAAGTTAGGCAAATGAAGAAAAGCTGATGCAATACATAGACGAAATAAGCAACAGAGGGAGGGCCTTTCAAAGACTTCTCTTGACCTCTAGATCAAGCCATGACTGAAGCTTTTTCTACTTCTAGCCTTCCAAAAAGGCTAAAAGAAGAAAAAAGAGGAAAAGATGAATTTGCTTATGATGATTATGAATAAATAACTATGTGCCTGGTACACTTTGTTATATAACAGTTGAGCCTGGATCTTAGAAATTCCACCTAAAACATCATGTACTGAAAGTGTGAGAACTAATGATTATCAATTTAAATAAGCCAACAATAGGAGCGATCAAAGTCTTGATAAGCTAAGCACAGAATTCATGAATATCCCATGATTTTGAAGTCAAAGAAAAACTCCACCTCAGTTTATTTCTGATTCTTTAGAAATAAAGGCCCAGGAAACATCTCTTACTTTCATCTGTTTATCTCCATTGGCAAAATTGTTGGTAATTGCAAGGGAATGTTGAAACCGAGATCCTCCAATCCCTGCATCGGCTATTAACTGGCTCACTGCTTTGATGAGCTGGAAGATAAAAGAAAGAAGGATCCCTCCAGATCAGTGGTTTTCAACCTTCCTAATGCAGTGACCCTTTAATACAGTTCCTCAGGTGGTGGGGACCCCCAACCATAAAATTATTATCGCTGCTACTTCATAAATGCAATTTTGCTACTGTTACGAATCAAAATGTAAATATCTGATTTGCAGGATATCTGATATGCAAACCTTGTGAACAAATTGTTTGTCCCCCCCCAAAAGAGGTCGCAGTCCACAGGTTGGGAAGCACTGTTCTAAAGCAAAATGAGAATTTACATTTTGTGTTTTGTGGATGCCTGTGGGAAGATGAGGGCATGCTTGCGTGGGTGCACATCTGCGTGTGGAGGTCAGAGGTCAACTTTGAATGCTGATCCTCAGGTGTCATCCATTTCGTTTTTTGAGACAGGCTCTCTCATGGATCTGGAGCTCAGTAAGTAGGCCAGACTAGTTAACTACTGGGGTCTTCCCGTCTCTGTCCCCTCAGTGGTGCGATTACCATTGCACCTGACTTTTATTTTTATTTTTTATTTTTTATTTTTATTTTTGGTTTTTTGAGACAGGGTTTCTCTGTGTAGCTTTGCGCCTTTCCTGGAGCTCACTTGGTAGCCCAGGCTGGCCTCGAACTCACAGAGATCCGTCTGCCTCTGCCTCCCGAGTGCTGGGATTAAAGGCGTGTGCCACCACCGCCCGGCCGCACCTGACTTTTTATCATGGGTTTTAGGGATTGAACTCAGGTCCCCAGGCTTACTAGGCACACAACCCACAGACAGAGTCATCTTCCTAGCTTAGAAACAGTATTTTTAAGGGGACCAACTCAGTTAGATAAATATGTCATTAATTTCTGCTAGAAGTTTCAATGAATGACATCTTTAAGTATACAGTCTTCAGAAAGCCACATGATCTAGGGACCTCATTATAATTGTAAATACCCAAGGAGAGATTCAAGAATCTTGTAATCTTGGGATGCCTTAAAAAAAGACACGGTTGTCTTTAGAACTTGGTGAGATTTGGCCTCCAGATTAACCCTGACTGTCAAGAGTTGTTTTATTCCATGAGATTCTAGGGCATGGGCAGAAGAAACAACATGGCGAGTAGAGATGTGACCTGAAGTCTGTTAATTTCTCCCCAGCTTTCCTCTCATTTAAACCAGGACCAAGTGTATTGGGGGAACCTTCCAGGAGGAGTCTGGAAACTCAAGACAGTTGACTGGCTGCCTGGGAACAGGATGCTTTGATCATCACTGAAACACAGCAGCCATTTTAGCAACAGCACTCCTGAAAACTGGCAGGACTTACTTGTAGGTGAGACCGGACAATAGACTTCTGCTTGTTAAATTCAAAGTTCTTCCTCATGAAGAAGTACAGAAGTGCTGAGGCCTCCGTCTGAGTCGACCGTGACCTGTGGTTACAGCATTTGAGGACTTCATAGCAAAATGATCCGCAGAGGTCAGCAGGTCCTTGAAAAAATGCTGAAGGAAACTAGAGAGACAGAAGAATGAGGGAGTGAGCCATGTTCTTTCAGGTTTCAAACTTGGAGACTAAAGCACTATTTAAAAATAAGCTTTCTTCATTTGCGGGAGAGGATGGAATGCTTTTAGTATTGTAATCCAAGTTCAGTAAGCTCTTCTCTTGTATTGATTATCCTCTTGCATTACTATTCCATGTGTAATAACTGACAACAGCCCAAAATACATGAGATCTTTGAAATGTTCCATTATTCACTTGACACTGTTATAAAAGATGCTGTTTATAGTCATCTTCAGTTTTCAAAGATGGCTGCTGTAGCTACCTTGGTATGGAAACTTTAACTTGATGATGGTGTTTTTTTTTTTTCTTTAACCAAACATTCCATGTTAAAAATTCTGAGCAACTACATAACTGGTAACCAGACAGAACCAAAACCTTCTGGAGACAGCAAATGACTAGTATCTAGTGAAACCAAAATAGCACAAAACAAGCCTTCTGTCCTGCACACTGAGAGATGCAAAGATTATTAAGTGCTTATTGTCATCCTTAGCTGAGATTTCATTGGGATCTGGAGTATCCTTACCTTGCACACAAACAGTCTCAAAGAAGCAAACACATGTTTCAGGGCTGTGGCTGACTGGTTGACTTGGAAAAACAGCATGTAAGTATCAAAGACTCTTTTCATGAGTGAGTTTTGACAGTCAGATTGTTGGAGCTGTCTCTGAAATCCAGAATAGATGTTATTTAGGATAAGTGGAGGAATAATTGCTTTCCTTCAGAAACATTTATTATGAACCTACCATGTGTTGAGCTTAATCCTGAGTGCTAGAAGAAAATGCTGAGTAAGAAGACATGATTCACGTATACTCACAGGGAATTGTACACAGCAGTGTCCAAACCAAACCGAATCAAACCCAGATAAGGCAATAACTAGAGCTGGAAGATGTGATAGAAAGAGGTTGGGGGTGGATGACTTTGCTTAAGAGGGTCAACAAAGATCCCTCCAGATGCTGAACAGAACTGAAGGAAGGTGCCTCAGAGAGACCTGGGAGCATTGCCATGGAGTAAGAGCCTTGGGTTGAAGAGAAGCTTGTGAGTTCATGGCTGAGAAAGAACAGAGTGGCTGGTGTATGACTAGTGGGTTAGGTCATGGGGGAGAAGATGAGGTGGCAGATAGGCATTGGGAAAGCCTTTCAGCTGGGAGATATTCAATGCACACGTCCATTGAGGTATAAAGAAAATAGAGTTGTGTTTTTCTCCCACCATGCTGGCATTTCACATGAAAGCAAGGTTTTCTTGGTGCAATACTGCTAGAGGGAGAGGTTTCATTTAACAGATCCAACCTTTCCCAGTGCAGTCCTTAAAGCAGGTTCATTTGGTTGAGCTGTAAAATTTGACTTCAGAATACACCCGTGAAAACATCGCCACAGCTAAGAAAATAAAATATCCACCACTTCCTAAGGTTTTAATATACATTTTTGGAATCTGTATTTCTTTCTTATCTCCACATCTCCAGTCCATCACTGATATGTTGTTCCTGTTTGATGACATCAACAGCACAGTAGTCTTCTCTGATTTGGGTTCTGAAGCTTCATATGCGGGATAGCCTGGGCAAGTGGTTTCTTCTTTCTATTGAGTAGTATTCCATTGTGTTGCAAAAATCTACCTGGTGATGCACACTTTGGGTTGTTTCTGGTGTTTTTTTGTTATTTAAAACAAAGATGTTACACGTATTTGTGTGCAAAACTTTATATGAATAGGTGCTACTATTCAAATGGTTGGTTACATGATAGATATACGATTAGCACTGAAATTTTTTTGTTTTTATTTATGGATATTGTGTGTGCATGAGTATGTATGTGTGAATGCATGCATGAGTTTGTGCAAGTGTGTGTGTGTGTGTGTGTGTGTGTGTGTGTGTGCCACATGTGTGAAAGTGTATGTATGTAGGATAGAAGATGGCATGATATTCTCTGGAACTGGTATTACAGGCAGTTGTGAGTTCCAATGTGAGTGCTGGGAACTGAACTTGATTCTCAATCCTGAGTGCTGGGAACTGAACTTGATTCTCAATATCTCTCTAGCTCCATAATTAGCTTTTAAAGAAACCACCATAATGTTTTCCAAATTGTCTTTTTCCACTTGGATCCTTACTATCAGTGAATGAGAATTACAGTTTCTCTAAGTATTTGTCAGAACATGGTGTGACTAGTCTTGTTAGCACTAGAAATTTTTATCAAGTATATCATGAAAACACCTCATCCAAGTTGTATATATATAAAACAAATAAGAAAAGATGCTTGACATTAACAATTTTCTCTTTCCAAAATCTAGTCATCAGTTAATACATAGTGTTGTTTGTCTTTTGCTTTTCTGTTAAACAATATGAAATCTCATTGTCACTCAGTGCAACATGCTTGACGGAACAGCAAGAGGAACTGGGAAGAAAGACATTATTGAAGTAGTGAAACACAAATACGAAGTGTGAGGATTAAGCAAGCATTGGTTAACTTGTGACAAAATCTGAGAATCTCATTTTTAACATGCTTCCCATTAATGTGTAAGCTGATTTACGTCAGGTTAGCTGATTCCACAACTCATCTTAAAAAATATTCTCACGGTTTTTCCTACCTCCCAACTCATGATTTTGCAGAAAACATTATGATCATATTCACCTGGTGGACTTGAGTGAAGAGAGACAGCAGGTCTAGAATAGTGAGGCAAACCTCTGTGGCTATATTGGCCTCAGTGTCTACATGGTGGACAATGTCTATTTCATTGGAGTTGCCTATAAAATACAAAATAAAACAGTGCATAAACATGTAAACCAATTCTCTGTGCCCAGTAAAATATTTCATTCTATTACAGTGTTTACTGGCATTTTGATGAATAATTTATAAAATCAAAGTGCCTTTGTTTGATCAATTTCATTTATTTCCTCAATTAAAAGAAAAAAAAAACACTAGATAGAATGTTAGACCTGAGTGTTTTTTGCATACACAAGCTGCAGATTCCCATTATTTTTAAAATTCATTTCCTTTAATTCAACCATCAGTACAATCATATTTCTTCTGTAATCAGCCTGTTTAAAGTTCCTGCTTTTGGGCTAATAGAGTAAATGTGTGACCTCAGTGGACAGTCTACAACAAACAGCCTCCTCAGAAAGGCAGGTAGTGTATTTAGAGATTAAGGCAACACAGATTTTAAACAAGTAATCATGGGCCACATGCTCATAATTTCCATGCTTCACAACACCAGGTTCCATTTTTATCTCATTGCCAAGCTGGACTGTGTGTATCTCTGGAGTGAGTCATGATGTCATGGTTACTGGAGTCATGATGTCATGGTTACTGGAGTCATGATGTCATGGTTACTGGAGTCATGATGTCATGGTTACTGGAGTCATGATGTCATGGTTACTGCTTTTTGGGACATGGGCATTTTTATCCTCTTCCACTAGAGTCAACAGTAATTACCTGATTGAGAGAGAGCCCCATAAACCCACAACACCAAATGTACCTAGACAAGCTGCCCTGAGCCCATTACACTGAGTTTCATTTTTCTCCTTTCTTCCCTGTGAGAGCATTGCTTTTTATTTGTTTGTCTGTCTATCTATCTATCTATCTATCTATCTATCTATCTATCTATCTATCTATCTATCTATTTATTAAGTTACTCCCTTTCTTCTAAGAAATGTTTCCAGGCCTATGGCAGACTTGAGAAGAATGGTTTCACTGGTATGCCAACACTCCTCTCATCTCACACACGGTGCATTTCCTGCCCTACACACACACACACACACACACACACACACACACACACACACACACACCGAGAGAACAACTCCCGTTGCTTCTGGTTCACTTACTGTTAATGGTGTTGTCCAGCATCTGTAAAAGTTTGGGGTTGGAAAGTGCATTTTTGCCCCGAATTATAGGTAAAGTTTGAGATCGGTGCTGTTTATGTCCTTCGTGACCAGAAGTGGTATGCATCCTGGAACAGAGATGGGAAACGTGGCTGATGCCATCTGCCAATGCAATAATCAGTATTCATTCAAATAGTGTGCACTGAGTTAAATATATAGAACATTTGCAAAGAAGCTTTTCACTGGTAATATTGACTATAAGCAACACAATGAAGAGACTTTTAAATACATTTGAAGAAATTCATTTAAGCACTAATATATTAAGAAAGATATATAATGGGACAATGCTACAGTAGATGTCTTTTTAGCATATTTTGATTTTTTCTTTTTTTATTATCAAGAACCTTGTTATGTAGATTCAGTCATCTAAAACTGTTGTCTGGCCAGGCCATGGTGGCGCATGCCTTTAATCCCAGCACTCGGGAGGCAGAGCCAGGTGGATCTCTGTGAGTTTGAGGCCAGCCTGGGCTACAGAGTGAGTTCCAGAGCAGCATCCAAAGCTACACAGAGAAACCCTGTCTTGAAAAACCACCCCCAAATCAATCAATCAATCAACCAATCAATCAATCAATCAATCAATCAATCAATAAAACTGTTGTCTGACCTTATTGTCACTAACGTCATTGTATGCTCAGATAACCATAAGATCATACAATTTTTAGGTAGACAGGACCTCAGACTGTTATCTGGCCTCATCCATTGCTTTTAAGCAAATATAGTCATGTCTATTTTGTAAGCGAAGATGTAGCCACGGATGTGTTAACCTCACCCAAACAAACAAACAAACAAAGACAAAAAAAACCCAAAACTAAAAGACACTCAAAATAAAACTGTTCGTAATTCATTATTGCTTTTATGGATTTACAATAAATTAAGACTGCTGAGTTAACTACTGGCTAGGCAGAAAGGGAATTAAAAATATATGCAGAAAGGTCCCCCCACCCTTTTATTTAGAAGCAAAGTACAAAATAGCTGAAGGAACCTCTTTCTCTCGTCTAGTTTTGCATATGGGAATTCCTATGCATAATGATTTATTTGGGCCATGTTCCTTGCAAGCTGATGTGGAATCAGTGTCAGGAAAAATACATTTGAGGGTCTTCTAGTTGCTCATCTGGGATGGCAATGATAACGGCCTTCAGTGTGTGTCTTTCAGTGCTCTGTAGCATGTCCACCTGGAGAAACTAGCCAGCCTGTTTGGGGAGTTAGGAATGCTCCCTGCTTGCCACATTTTCATTTGTCCAAAAAGTAGCCTGGTGGTGGGAGATTCTCTGTCATGTAAATTACCCATAAACAACACCTATGTGCAGAAGGCAGCCAATGAGAGATGGCTTTAAGAGTCAAACCCCAGCAGGAACTCTGACTTTTGTCCTTGTCACAGTATTCAAGGCTGTTTGAATCTGGCTGTGCCAAAGGATCAACCTGGGCTGAAGCCTGGGAGAGCAGACTTCGGCTTTCTGTGACCTAGGACATCTGGATCTTGCCTGAATCTACAGGCAGTAATGAGTTCTGAGATATATGGATGGGACTTTGGGGACTGAATTTTTCTCCCAGGTTTTGAGCCTATCGCAGTCTGGAGGGAGGGGGGACGCCCTGGTTTCAGGAGAGGAGGGCCAGCGGGGGCAGGGTCTGTCCAGCCTATCAGGAACCTTAAGACTTGTCCATAATACATGTTGACTCGGTGACCTTAGGTGGGTTGCAACTGCTATGAAACATGGGAAGCATTTCTTTCTTGCCTTCTCTTGTATTACAGTTTGCAAAGCAAACTCATGATTACATCTTTTAAATTTACTTTCTACCTGGAGGCCAATTTCTCCAGGTCCCTATGGATGGCAGCAAAATTTATTTCGTTATTTATTGACTATATACATTTTCCTATTTCTTCCTAAAGACCTTTTCTAAAATATCCACATCGCATATTCTTATGATATGCCTGGGAAGAATAAATCAAACATATGAAAGTTTGGGGAAATAATTTTTATTTAGTAGACCCAGAGGACCTTGGAGGTGGAATTTCAGGGCAAGTGATTCTGCCTGGCAGGTTAATGAAGGAGGGAGCGGGCTCTGCAAGATTGAAGATCATGTAGCAACTAGGTAAGCTAGGAAGACTTGGGAGGTCACCCATGCTTCTTCGTGGCCCCTGACCCTTTAAAAAACAGTGTGAGCTTCAAGAACACTAAGGAAATCTTATAATTACTCAACAGAATTCGGAGTCATGATCCCAGAGTTTCTGTGTCCTACACTGCTCAGAACTAAGGGAACATTTTATTGGAGTCCTGTGCACCTTTTGGTCTTAGCTAAATTGAAATGCCTATTATTGCTTTTCCAATCAAGGCTTTAACTGGGTATAAACAAAGCATAGTCTTTAGTTTTTGTTTTTAAGTCAGTGAGGCAGCTAGAGAAGTATCTAAGGAGTTTCTTCAGATAAACATATAATGCTGCTCAAAACTGCATTTGTTTTGATGTATGTACATGTATGAGTGTATCCACCCTCATGTGTGCATGTTCACATATAAAGAACACATACATGACTTCAAATATTAAGCAACAGTGATATTACCATTGTGACAAGAGACCTGAGTTCTGGCAGGAAGGATTGGATCCTTTCAGAGTTCCATTGTTCTGGGTAGACTGCACAAACTTAAATGCTGCAGCGATTTTTCTGGAAGGAACACACATTTCAATCATAACTCTGTGTTTATAATTTATATATGAAAACAGAATGCCAAGTGACTAGCAATTACTGAACAATAAAATATTTCATATTCTGTGAATTAATGAAAAGTAAGGGGCTGGGAGATGGCCCAGTTGGTAAAGAGCTTGCTATGAAAGAAAGCACGGGACCTGCATTCTGAATTCCAGCATCTATGTAAATGCTTGAGAAGCCTGGAGGCCCATCTGTAGTCCCGGTCTCATGATGCAGAGATCAGGAAACCACAGGCAAGATAGCTAGCTAGAATAACCATATTGGTAAACTCTGGCTAGAATAACCATATTGGTGAACTCTGGCTTCAAGGGAAAGGACCTTGACTCAGTATTTTTGGTGGAAAGTGACTGACCTTGTTGTCACCAACTTCATTGTATGCTCAGATAACCATAAGATCATACAAGTTTTAGGTAGACAGGACCTCATGCCTATGTAAATACTGAGTCAAGGTCCTTTCCCTTGAAGCCAGAGTTTACCAATATGGTTACTCTAGCTAGCTGTCTTGCCTGTGGTTCCCGATCTCTGCATCATGAGACCGGGATTACAGATGGGCCTCCATGCTTCTCAAGCATTTACATAGGACCTGATGCCAACTTCTGGTTGCATCCAAACACACGCAAACACATACACCTCATACGTAAGCAAAATAAAAATAAAGTTAGCATTTCAGTTTCTTCTGGGAATAGGAAATTAGAGGGCTTTGAATGTTCTTGTCTTTGTGACAAATGATGCCAGCATGAAGTAATTCTAGACTAATTTTTGTTTTTAGCTTCCTGGAATCATGTTCTTAGCTGGGCGGTGGTGGCACACGCCTTTAATCCCAGCACTCAGGAGGCAGAGGCAGGCGGATCTCTGTGAGTTCGAGGCCAGCTTGGTCTACAGATCTACAGAGGAATCATGTTCTTAAATAGATGTGTTTCATCCATATAAATCAGTCTCTCTCTCTCTCTCTCTCTCTCTCTCTCTCTCTCTCTCTCTCTCTCTCTCTCTCTCTGATCCTGGTGTACTTCAGGAGGTAAGAGGATAGCCTCAGTTGTTAGTTCTCACTCCCCACTTTGTTTGAGACAGAGTTTCTTGTTTACCACTGTGTATAGTAGATTATCTGACTCCAGACCTTCCAGCAGGAAGAGAATTCTCACAGGAGCACTGTGATTAGAGACTTATGCTCTATGTCTGGCTTTATGTGAATTCTGGGTGTCTATATACACACTGAGTCATATTCACAGCTCCATGAAATTTTTAAAAGACTTTATTAGTCTACTGGAATTTAAAACAATTACCTTATTATATTGCGTTTTCCCAGGTATCTAAAATTTTGAAGACAAACACTAGAAAGGGGAAAAAAGTCACATTCTAATTATTCACATTCTTTAATTTATACACAATAATTCATCTAAATATGTGGAAAGAAAAACAGTAAATTTTCTTTACATATTCCATATACGATTGTTGATATTTATTTACCATAAGGCTTCTTTGAATGAAGAGTGGTATAGTGAGCTATTTTGAAAGTTCCAGAAAATAAGTTATTGGGTCAACCGTAAACTTACTCCAAGATGCTGAAGAAGTCTGACACCTCAGGACTGGGAGCTCTCTGCCAGTAGGCAATCAGAGTCTCTAGAAAGAAACAACATGGCGTGAGGCTCTTAGAAACATAGGCTTCTTTCTTTTGCTCCTTTTAAATTGACTTGAAGTCATTCTGCTTACCAACTGAAATGGTCTTCATAATATGAAGAAAGCACATAAGAAGACTCCTGGTTTCTGCTTGATCTAATTTGTCAAATCGAAGAGTTGACCCAATCAAAGACAAGGGCCTTGGGATCTGAGAATCAAAGGACCAGTAGAAATGAATAAGACTGAGAGCATCCTGGCTTGTAAGTATGGTACCTGATGTGTGTGGTGGAGAGGGAAACTGCACCTTTTCACAGTTGTCTGTCTTGTCACTGCTCTTCTCCGTGGTGCTTGGGTTGGAGTCAAGGCTTGCTAAGGATGCTCGGGAATCTGCATGGTTCACTGTAGAAATAGCTATTGATGAAAATGCTGTAAACACAAGCCACAGCACACATGTGGTGATGAGATGTATGAGCACAGACAAGAACTAAAATGATGAAACAGAGTTGCTCATTGTTGTGGTGGATAGAGCATTGTGAAATAAAATCTAGGATTGACATGAAAGGCATACAACACTTAAAACATTACAACAGTGGCCATGATGGATCTAGAAAAATTTAAACCATTTCACATGGATATAAAGTTTGTTCTTTTGATCTCTTAAAATGCTTTTAAAAAATAGACAAAGCTAACCCTTATTTTAACAGAAGATGATTCGGGGAAGGAGTGTTTAACATGACAGTTTATGAGAAATAAAAATGACTTTTCCAAAATAGTTCTTAATATAATCTTTGAAGCTGAAGAGCTCTTATATTTTAAGAGGCTGTGCATAACAAAATCCTAAAGACTGTTTGCAGAATGAAGTAATTTGATAACATCTGAGCAGATAGCTCTTTAAGCCAAGTCGAAGTGGAAGTCACTGGATAACATTCAAAGAAATATGTTAAAGACTCGTTATATAATGTGGTGTACTTTGCCAGGTATATTATGCATATGAATTATGGATAGAAAGCACTATGATGTATAATGTAAACATCGATGATGTTAAACATGAGTGTTCTCAGCAGGTCTTGAGTACCTGCTATGGAATTTAAAACATCTTTGGAAAATGATGTATCCACAGAAGTTGCATGTTTCATGGACGTTTGGGTTTGGAATCCTCCATTAGTGCTTAGGTCATCTCTAGATCCCTGCATTCAAAGTGGAGAAGAGAAGAATGAGAATTAGGGTGTTTCAGAATGGTATGCCCCCATGCCTTTTACATCCCTTTCAATTAGATATTCGGTTTGACATTTTATATTCTAGCAAAGATGTTCCACTGAAGTTGGCAGTGGAAATGAATATTGGCAAAAGCATAGTCATGCTCACAATTTGCTTTTCTTATGTAATGTTCTAAAGTTTTTATTCTTCTACAATTTCCTTCTTGCACTGTCCTCATCACACTTTTATGTCTTTTGTTTTTGTTTCTGCTTTGTGAGTCACTGGGTTTGACAGGCTACTTGAGTAGGTGTGGGCTAGCCACTGGAGCATGAGTAACTCAACAGTGGCTACATCATTAAAGACAAAGAATCCCTGTTCTCCAGCAGCCCTCCACTGCCATTAGCTCCCAGGGTGGGTGAGGTCCCATGATCCCCTCCCCATCTATGATTGAATATTTACTGGCTCAGTCCTACGCAGGTCCTATTCAGGCAATCACAGCTGTTGTGAGTTTCTGAGTTTAAAAACCATGACATATTGTGGTGGTATTGTGTTCCCCAAAATATTGTGCACCCTAATAAACTTATCTGGGGTCAGAGAACAGAACAGCCACTAGATACAGAGGCTAGAAAATGGTGGCATTCACGCCTTTAATCCTAGCATTCCAGAGGCAGAAATCCATCTGGATCTCTGTGAGTTCAAGGCCACATTGGAAACAGACAGGCATAGTGACACATGCCTTTAATCCCAAAAAGTGAGCCTTTAATCTCAGGGAGTGATGGCAGAAAGCAGAAAAGTATATAAAGCGTGAGGACCAGAAACTAGAAGCTTTTGGCCTGGTTAAGCATTCAGGCTTTTGAGCAGCAGTTCAGCTGAGATCCAGTCTGGATGAGGACTCAGAGGCTTCCAGTCTGAGGAAACAGAATCAGCTGAGGAATTGGCAAGGTGAGGTGGCTGTGGCTTGTTCTGCTTCTCTGATCTTCCAGCATTCACCCCAATAAATGGCCTTGGGTTTGGTCTTATTAATAAGAACTTTTTAAGATTCCTGCTACAACATATGATAGCGTTTCACAGCCCTCCTCCCTAATGTTTGACTCTTTCATTCTTCCCACTCTTCTGGGAATTTTTAAGTGATGTAGCAGAGATAATCTTTCAGAGGTGGGCTGGAATAATTACTTATATAGTGATGTATTAAATTATAGATGTAATTATCATCATATTATGTATATTACCATCACTAGGAACTAGATTTGAAATAGTTATGTTACAATCATCGTGGTAAATGTTTTATCTTACACAATTTGATATGAAGGATTTCTGTTATGTTAGGTACTTTAAACAAATATGAAAACAGAGGCCTAGAAAGCTTGGATAGCTTTCTGAAGGTTATAAACATGTTACATGATGCTGATGGGATTTGGTCAAAGTTCCTCCAACAAAAACATTTTTACCGGCACAGCCTCAACTTGTAGTAGGTCTTATCTTGGACTATTACTTGGACTACCTTACTTTTGTGAGGCAAGGTCTCTCAATGAACCTGGAGCATAAAAGTTTGTCTAGAGTGCCCGGTCAATGAGCCCTAGGGAATTTCCTGTCCGAGATGATCATTTCAGTGCTGAGATGATCGATTCATGACACAGCATTCAGCCTTTTATGGAGATATTGGGGATCCAAGTCAGGTCCTTATGCTTGCATGCAAGCATTTTACCAACTGAACATCTCTGATCCCTTTAAATAGATTACTGTGCTGTGACCATGCTGGCTGAGTGGAGAATACTCACAAGGGCTGCACTGGGGCTTTGACTATGTAAGACACTTAGCTTCTGTGGGAAGAAGATGATGGGAAGTAGTAGCTGAATGTTGTACATCCAAGATAAGGCCATGAAGACATTATTTAAGCTGAAAAAACTGTGAAGACTTGGGTGGTGATGCAGAGAATAAAGGGAATGAAAATAGTCCTGAAGAGAGGGGTGGGCCAGTTAGAAGCTGCAAGTAGTCATTTAGGGACACATGCTATTGATGTGAATACTTGTCAGACTGTGTGGTTTAACCCCTAGCTTGTTTATAGGTAGGAAGAAATGGTTACCCAGGACATAAATATAAATAAGAGAATTTCCTTAAAAGAAAGAAATTAGGTGAGATGTGCAAACATACCTGATTGGACGTATTCACAGTGAAAGGATACAGGTCCTTCAGGTAGATTCTTGGCATATTGTCCAGCAGCATGCCATACAGCGGCATGTACAGACTCGCTATCTGTGCCTGCTTCCTCTAGGTGAGGGCAGACAAGAGAAATGGTTCACATGAAAATCAATAGACTCAAGGGTTTTATATTCACTTAATGCAGCGAGCCATTAAATAGTGTTTGGGGGAGAGAGAAAGAAAGGCTACTTACGGGTTCTCTGTATCGATCATCAAAAGAATGTTTAGCCATCAGATTTTTTAGGACAGCTAAAGCTAAGTGCCTGATATCCTGATCCTCCTGCAGGGCAAATCCGACTTCCCGGAGCAGAATTCCGATTAAGAAGTGTTTGCGGCAAAATTCATTTGTGACCGAGTATTCAGGCATATCTTTGAGAGGAGGAGATGATGTTATTGAAGACCGAATAACCACTTTACGATTACAAAAGGCAAATTGGACTGTTACTAAAAACCCTGCCCCCAAGCCAAAGGGAGTCCACAATGCAGTCTTGCTACAGAGATGTGGCCTTTTGTGGCCTTTGGAGTGTCTAGTCAGGTGGTAAAATGTTTGCTTACGTAAACACAGACTCTAATACTAACACAGCATGTAAATAGCTACAACCTAGCAAATGGCCTGCTCACATCACTGCAGGGGCTAAAACAAAAACATGCTTTGTCTATAGGAATCGAGAAAGATTCTAGGAAAAGAGGGCTAGACTGAGCTAGACCTTGGAGGTTGCTAATGGTCTGGAGCTATTGTGGGAGTATATGGAGGCACTGGAGATAGGGGAGGATGTTGGGAAAAGGGTAATGTGTATGTTCAATGGCACAGAGTTTTGAAATACAGACAAGTATGTGGGAACAGACATGTGGGAAGGGTTAGTAAATACAGTGGTCTAAAGAGGAGGCGTGGGGATTGAGTATGAGATACTGGGGGTAGATGTGGAGAAACCCAAATACAAATTCTGTATCCAGTACTTAGGTCCACCTGTAACTCCAGTTCCAGGGGATCCAATGCTCTCTTTTAGTCTCTGCGGGAACCAGACACCCAGTTGGTACACACGTATGTACATGCTGGCAAACATTTTTAACACTTAAAAATATTCATCTTAAAAAATGATAAAATATAAATAATCTATATAAGTTAATGGCAAAGCAAACAAAATGACGTCCCAAAACCAAATAATCAGATTCGAAGGGTGGTAAAGAACTTGAATAAACAGTTTTCTAAGGAGGACATTCAGGTTCCCAGCAAGAGGATGGGAGAAGTGTTTAATGTTGCTAATATAACCAGGAAAATGCAAATCACAGTCACAATGAGCAGTCAGCTCATTCCCGTCAGAGTGGCTACTATTAGATGTCAAATGACAATGACTGATAGGGACAGAGTGGAGAAGCGGGGACTCAATACACTGTTCACGTGGGTTTATATATTGGTGCAGCCAATGGAAAACAGAATGGGGCTTCCTCAGGTAAGTAAAGACATAACCTCTGCATCACTTAGAATTACAACTTGAGGATATATGTCCAAAGGAATTGAAATCAGAACACTTCCTTTTTCTTTTTTAACCAATACATAAAAGACATACAACTTCTTCAGGTGAACAAGGCAGCATGTAATGTTTATATATGTACACACACACACACACACATACACACACACACACACACACACCACACATGCACACACACAGTGTTGCATAATGTTTTAATCAGCTAAGCATATCTATCTCCTAAATATTTGTTATTTTTCCCTCATGAGAACATTCTAAGTCCTTTCTTCTTGCTTTTTGAAATGCATAGTACATTGTTGTTACCCACAGTTCCTCTACCATGTAACAGCGACCAGAACTTCTAGCTTCTACTGAACTGGAACTTGCTATGTTTTGACCAGCCTTTCTCCATAGCTCCCCTGCATACTTCCGGAGCCTCTCAGAACCACCACTGTTTTCAGAATCACATACAAATGACATCAAGTGTCACTGGTCCTTATTTCTGGCTCACTTAACTCACCAGAATGAGATCCAGTTCCATCCATCATGCCCCAAATGACAAGGTCTCATTTTTAATGGGAAAACAGTAATCCACCTTGCCAGATACATTTTGTTTATTAGCAGTTGGAGCCCTAGGCTGCTTCCATTTCCTGTCTCCTGTGAATAGTACTTCAGTGACCTAGAAGTGCAGCCTTCTCAAGGACATAGCAATAGTACCTTTGCTTATTCACCCAGCAGTGGGATTGTTGGATCGTATAGCAGCTCTGTATTTATTTATTTATTTTGAGGGGCCTCCAAACTGTGTTCACTTACGGCTTTACTAATTTACATCCCCACCAAGAGTGTGCAAGGGTTCTCTGTTCTCCACACATCTTGTCAGCATCTGCCACTTTAGACTTTTTATATAAAATGAGTATCTTAAAGAAACATCTGCAACCCCATATTTGCTGGGATTTATTCCAAAGATATGAAAGTGGGGAGGGATGTTCTGCTTTTTGCAAATAGTAGAGGAAACTGTGGGAAGTGAAAGCGAAAACAGAGATACCACAGGATCTCATTGTAGATGTGAAAAAGTGAGCTCATGGAAGTATGCTGGAAAAGGGGTTGTGAGGGCTAGGGAGATGAAGAAGTGAGGCATCTTCCTCACAGGGTGGAAACTCTCGGTGACAGGAAGAATACATCATGAGACCAAGTATGTAGCACTGAAATTGTAGTTAGTAGTAACGCATTGCCCAAGTCATATAGACCAAGTTGTCAGGAACAAATGTGCATACCTGGGAACTTTATTTTTTGTACATATGAGGAAAATTTCAGATGACTTGGGAAGTTAAAACTTTGGAATGCTTGGAGAATAAAATATAAAGAATTAAAGGCAGGGCATCAAATTCTGTGTAACAAGAGAGAAGTTCAGATACGTGTTTGGATACATTGGTTCTATGTTAATACACAGGAGTTGGTAGAGTCTGTGCTCATTAACAGGAGAATACAGCTATGGTGCTTATGTAGGTAACACGAAATTCATTATTTACCTGAGGCATGTAACTCTTGAATTGATTCTGAAGGTGTCAGAGGATCTAGATTTAGTATGAATAGAGAATAACTTCAGATACATCCACACTCAGATACATACATATATCCAATAAATAGTTTAACTTATTGTAGAAATTTAAAACATTTCAAATAATTTGCTATTATATCACCATTTTTCAAGAAAAATTAAGCTGTATGACTCCCCAAAAGAATTTCATGAACAAAATTATTTTAATTCATAGCCTTGTATTTGAGAGCCATGTTTTTGTACCAAAAAATCTGCCAACTATGGAATGTATAACAGATTATCAGGATTTTTCTGTTTTGTTGATTGAGAATAAATAACTGGAATTAAAATAACCAAACAAAGGTTTGATTCCCCTCCTCAATATCTTAGCCAACTTGTCTAGCCAAGAATAACTCAGCATTAACTTAAGAAAAAAAGAAATTCTCCTCTTCTTCCTCCTCTTTCCCTCCCCACCCCTTCTTATTTATTTCCTTTTCTTCAGTGCTGGGGATCAAACCTCAAGTTTCACATGTTCTAGGCAAGGACTCTACTACTGAGTTACACTTTACAAAGAAAAGGACATCCCAAACAGATGAAAACCCCAAAGCCTCCCAATGCTACTGTCTGACCTAAGATTTCTACTCTTTCTCTCTACTACGGAATGAGTACAATATACTAGAAAAGGAATGGTATAGTGTTGATAGACTACATTTAAAATTAGAACAGCATCATATTTCCGGGCCTGCTGCTGTAACTTCCCTTCTGTAGTGTCAGTGCAAGCTGCCATAGGTATGAGGAGGCTCTGTACCTTCTCATTTTCTCATTTCTTGACCATTAACATGGCAGTGTCAACAGTGTCGGTAGCAAGGTACTTCAGGACTCTGACTCAATTTCAGTTCTCTCTTTGTATTTTGATGCTCAACTAGTTTCTGATGTTTACATTCTCTTATCATTTTTCCCCCATAGGCACATACACATGCACATAGAAAGGTTTTAAGTTTATAAAATAAATTAAACATCTTGTGTGCAATATTTAAATATAATAATGTATATCAGATTTAGTACATGAAATGTGCTCCATTCTTACATCTTCACCCAATCTCTTTCTCTCTCTGGCCTAGGAGTGTCAAGAGTTTACAAAGCTGCTCCCCTCCCTCCTTTCTTTCTTTCCTCTCTCCCTCTCTTCCTTCTTCTTTCCTTCCTTCCTTCCAACTTTCTTTTCTTTGCACAACTCATTCTAGCAACTTTATTCTAACACAATTATGCATGATAATTAATAATATCCACTAAAATTATACTCACAACTTTTTCCTCCCTGTCTTTAGATACCAAAAATCACAGAAACCTGTCCTTTGGAGCTAGTAGGATTCTAGGTTACTATTAAACCCTAAGTTAACCTGTAAGTCCCACCTGCTTGAAGACCAGGTAACTTCCTCGATTCTGGGAGTTGTAGTTCTTGAAAATAACAACAAAGCCTCATGGGAAAGGATGGTGGCCTATGGGTTTTGTCCATATAAAGCCCTGACAACATGTGTCTCAGGGCCATTCAGCTGTAAAGTTTCCAGGAGTGGTCCTGACCAAATTCCATCTTGGTCAGTATATAATATTTTAATAAAACAGCTTGCTTTAATCTGGTCAAAATGGTAGAACTGGTTTTTGTCCAGTGAATCCCAGGGTTAACAGCTACAATTCTTTGATTTATAATAACAAGATTCAAAGTTCTGTTGGCTTTCTCTTTGATGAAAATGGGAAGAGAAATACAGAATTGTAGTCATCAACCATATGGGGCAACTTCTTTCAGACTTTTATTAGATTATTAGGCTTTCATACCCAAGTTATATCTTTAGACAGAATTGTTAAGGGATCTGGAGAACAGAGGCAGAACAAATGACCAACCATGTAAGTACTTAGGAAGACATTGGGCCTTGTTACCTGGAATGTTTGCTGATCTTATGGGGAGGCACAGGGGAATGAAGTGCTCATGTTGACAAACTTCTTGAAGAAAATCAAACTTATACTGGCATAAAGTCTGAAATAGAAGCAAACAGAATAGCTATTGTTTGCATATCAAGAATTTCATAAAAATAGGCAAAAAAGGCCTGTGCTTCAAACTGACCCCTACAAAGAAGATATAGCTAATTTCGTATGACCACCAAGTAGTTCTTAGGTTTAACAGAGTCTGCTTCTTGTAGTCACACTCCTGATCTTTGTACACCACTCAAGGCCACCTAAGGAAAGGAGACCAACTGCCACATTCAGCTCATGAGAGAAAAACCCAAGTCACGCCTTTAGCTTATTTCATAACGTGTTTATTGTGTGTTTACTCCTGTTGCATCATGTGAACAGAGCTCTCTCAAACATCCAGCTCAAATCACAGAACAGACTGTGATCAGGAGGAGGTGAGGTCCACAGTCAAGGAAGACAATGGTACATATTATCTGAAGTGGAGTCAACTTCACACGCCACTAGTTCTCAGCGTCATTCACTTCCCCATTTCCCCTTGCCTTTGCAGAAAGGCGTGTCTTTTCCATAACATCTGGATTTGGACAGTGAATCACAGAGTGTAGACTTGGTCTAAGATAACTGTAATTCATGTCTGGAGACAATCACATCAGTAGGAATGTTTAGCATAGTTATAACAGTTTTATATCCTCTCTCATGTACGATAGATAATCATTCTTTAAGGGTGAGTTAGCTTGTCACTACTGTATTCACTGCTATCAATATACTATATAAAAATATCCCTTTACCCAAGATTAAACTTCTATTTTCTGGCAACATCATTCAATAATGTAGAGAATTGCCATTTCAAACAAGAACAGTATTTGATGTGCCCTTTTATTATGTGAACGAGTATATAATTAAGTTATATACACATTAATTATTTTTCACTGAAAATATGCCACTTGATGTTCAGAAAAATATGTAGGTCTAGCACAATTATACTTAAATGAAGATTATTCACATTTCATGCATGATAGCAACACAACTGAATATTCTTTAAAGAAATAGTTAAAGGACCTTTGGGATAGAGCTAAGGCTATTCCTAGAATACACATTACAGATATGAGTGCATCTATGAAAAAACCCAGAAAGATCTCAAATAAATAACAATGTGTATCTCAAGGTCTCAGAGAAAGAAGAACAAACTTCAAAGAAGTAAATGACAAAAATAACAAAGGTCCAGGGAAGAAATTAATGAAACAGAGACTAAAAGAATAATACAATGAATCAACCAAAGAGTTGTTCTTTGAAAAGATAAATATTATTAACACACCTTTATCCAAACTAATAAAAGAAAGAAGATCCAAATTAATAAAATCAGAGATGAAAAGAGGATATGTACAATGTACATACAAAGCACATACATACAAAGTACCTAATGTACATGCAAAGTACAATGAATGTAATATACAAAGTACAAAAATGTACTTTGAAATCCAGTATGAAATACAGAAGATTGTTAGGGAATGCTTTGAAAACACAACCCTTGGACATCTAAAATAAACAAGTTATTAATCATATATTATCTAATATAGTTAAATCAAGAGAGTACAAACAACTTAAACATCCACAACAGTCAATGAGATTAAAATAGTCATAAGGAGCCTGTCAACAAAGAAAAGTCCCAAACCAGATATTATAGACCTCTTTTTATGACTCACTAAATGGATGCTAGGTTAGTGTTCCACATAGAGATCACCTTAGTTTGTTATCATGCTGGACTTGGCAAATGATTACTTTCATCCCTGGTCCTTACCTTGAACTCACCAGAGGAGAACATGCTGATGTAATTGTTCACCATCTTAAACACGAATCCCCGGTCCATAAATGTAAAGCAGCGCTAAGAAGATAAAATTCCAAAGTCAAGTCTTTTTACTTGAGGGATTTTAGAAAAGATAATTGTATACTGAAGCAGTGTAATATTTAACTAAGTGTGATACGTGTTTAAAAAAAATCTATAAAGGATGTTAGAACACACATCTGCATATAGCAAGTAATTAAAACACCATAGATAGTATAAATGCCTGAAATTCCATATCTGCACCTATCGGCTGTTTAAAATATTGCTTGGAATCTCACAATGAACTATTTTAGACTTTTTCTTTCATATAGAAAGCTGTCTACTTTTTAATTACTTGGTTACATTTTATTATTGTTTTTAGTACATTGATCCCAGAGTTGCTCGGGTGGAGACCATCTGCTACACACTGTGGGTGGGATGGGAAGTGGTAAAGCGGGCCAGCAGTCTTTTCATTTTTATTGACTTCCTTCAACAGGGGACTGTTCTCTATTTCTTCCAGGGAAGCATACATTTGAAGAAGAAAGAGAGACGATTCTGCCATGTCTATTAGGGAGCTGTTTTTGTCTTGCCTTTTCTGTTGTCACATCCTGTTAATCTAGCCAGGAAGGTCTTAGGTCAAATTTATAATGGGCACGTTGATGGTTATGGACTATGTCCTTTTCAGCATCTGGCAAAGCTACTGTTTCTATCAGTTCCCTTTTCACTCTGGACCCTGGTCCTTTAGCCTGGCGGTAGGAACTGGTTTACGATGACCAGAAAAAATGATTGTGGGGGAACATTCATTTATTCCCCAAGTACAGGTTATCTAGCCAAACAGATTAGATATGAAGACCTTCCCTTGTAGAAAGGTGCTTAGTCAACTCTTTTTACTGTTTACAATATTTTTAGACACATTTATTAATATTTGAGGTCCATCTTATATATTATATTTTCAAGTGGTTTTCAAAAGCTAGTTGAAATAAAACAGGGATCAGTCAGATGAAGAGGCAGCAGGACATGGACGTTGAACAGGAAAAGCAACATTTGCCTTGACGTTATGCTACAAAAGAAGAGCACTTGAACAGACATGCGTCAGAAAGAGTTGAGACTCCGTTTGGTAGGAAAAGAAAAAGAAAGGGAAAAAACAGAAAAGCTATACAGGTTGCTGAGCTGTGGGTCCGTGTAAGACTCATCTGCTTTAAGGAGAGAACAATAAAAACACACAAGATTTTGGCACAACACTGTAAAAATGGTTTGTTTCATGATGTAGGTTGAGGGAGGGTACCTCAGCACCCAGGGCATGTTTATACCCTCAAAGGGCTTCCATAGTGTCTGCTCTCTTGCTGACTGGAAAACAACTAGCATGATTATGATCTTATAAACTTCCCATCATTAAATACCAATGACTGACAGTTATTTATGGCTCAGATCTGGAATGCCCCACCCTGATCTGAGCATCACGTTTTAATTAATCAGCACCCATATTATGTTGTTATTTTGATGGTTATAGAGCCTTACCTTTAGGACCTAAGGCTTGGCTAGTGGGAGTAGGTTGATAGGGGTGGGACTCTGAAAGTTCTACCCTTGGCCTTCCTTCTCTGTTCTGTTTCCTTGTGTCAGCCATGTGAACAAGTTGCCACACACTCCTGACACCAGAGAATAGTAGTTCTACTTTGCCTTCCCTCGGAAGATGGACGGTGACACTCTGAATCCAGGAGTCAACAAATCACTCCTTAGGTTGTTCCTATCAAGGATTTTGTGACAGCCAGGAGGAAAGTAAGGACTGCTCTGATTCACAGCATTTGACTATTGATGAGGAATTAGACTACCAAAAGTGGGAAACATGGAGAGCCTTCTTGAGGAATGGCCATGATTTCTGGGAGTACAAGAGATTTGTAATGCAACACCAAGGGGGCAGTGCTGGGTGGGAAAGGTCAGGGCTCCTCAGTTCCTAATTGGGCCAAATCAAGACTTTCAATTTTACATTTTCCAAATCTGCTTTTAGTTCCTTTCTTTTTCTCTAGTACTTTTAACAATGATCCCCAAAGCATTTGTTGTCTTCTGTGTCAATAAATTATTAATAAATTAATAAATAAAATGTAATTAAATTAGAAGTGTATGTGCTTGATGGATTTTCTGGACATTTATGATACAAAATATAATCTTTCTATTCACAAATTTCTTGTGTGTGTGTGTGTGTGTGTGTGTGTGTGTGTGTGTGTGTGTGTATGTGTAGATCAACCTGGAGTCTATGTGAAGTATAGTCATTGCTATTTTTAGCTATATGTGTTTATTATCAGTCTATACTTTTTCACCATTACCGTTTACTTTTTCATCTTGGACATTTTCCATTGCCTCCACATGAGGTTTATACATAGACAGCAATAACCTCTGTATAAATACACTACAAATAAACACTTATTTTTTAACAAGCATCTAAGCCAAGAGTAGTATATATGGGGTCTCTTCGCTTTCTTAGAAAATTGCTTAGTCATCTTTTTTTTTTTTTTCTTCTTTCAGTTTAGGGAAGAATACTGCAGAGGTTTCCTTAAATGCATTTTGCTTACAAGTTGGACTGGATATAAATTTGTTCACCAAATTTTCTATTCTGTCAAGCACTCCCAGTATGCCACCAGCAACACAAAACACTTTACTCTCTGGGCCTTAAAGTGTGGTAGAAAATGTGAGTCATTTTCCTTTCTCCTTTACTCTCTTCCCATCTTTTTCTTCTACTTGAAAGGAAAAAAATATTAAAAAATATCAAGGGGAGGGAATAGTAGAGTGTCGGTGCAGTGAAAGTAGAGATGGGGAATTGGGGAGAGAAGGATTCGAGCAGATAGTAGTTTGATGGTGATGGGGAGGCCAGAGGACAGGGGAAAGGTTAACAGAATGAAGTGCACATGAAGAAGCTTTCTTGGAAAGCAATGATTTTGCAACCCACATTAAAAAGTGTAAGAGGAGATAATAGAGCACATGTGATATGAAAGAGCCTCCGAGTTGGAATGAATATTAAAACATATTTCAAGAGGAGAAATGTAGACATGGCAGTGTTCATCTTACCTTCTGAGCCTTCATCATAATAGAGAGTAAGTTAATGGCATTTAGGATGCTTTGCAGCCACCGTCAAGGGGACTTGAACAGAACTGTGCTCTCACATAGCTGTACCTTAAGGAATCTGGCGACGCTGTGGTTGGCCCTTTTTGTTTCCTCCAGGGCATCCTTGTATTTCCAAATCACATGGTCGCACAGGCCCATCACCAGATTGTCTAGTTCACTTTGGTAAGACTCAGGGAACCTTTGAGCTCTGGGAAGCTGAGGAAAGAATGTCTTATTCATAATGTGGTGTGTGACGTACCAAGCTGGGACAAGCAAACTGAAAGACTTATATTTTATAGACCAGCAAATCAAAGGAGCTCTTTGGAAAACTTGAAAGCAGTAATAAAACTTAAAAGCCTCTTAAGTTTCAAGGTCATAATTCTATCGTTTTTATTAAATGTTCCCTTCTGGCTTGACTGGTAAATTTATACTTTTACATTAAAAACTGTTCATCTCAAACACTCAAGCAACATGTGCAAAGCAAAATGTGAATAATTTCATGCTCTCATATATTAATTCCCTCCTCTTGCCTCCCAGGAAATAACTATTAAACTTTAAATAAAATATATTAATTCTAAAATGAATATTATTCCAAAATAATTTCTAGTCAGACAACTCCATTGATCTTAATTTAGAATGATTTTTAAAATACAGGAATCTTCCCAATGGAAAAAACTATGAGTGCTAAAGCCTTAAAAGAGACATCTATAGCAAGGCCCCCTCCCCATCCGAGGGAGTATCACAAAAGAGAGGGTGGAAAGAATTTAAACCATGGAGGATTGGGAAGAGTGTCATGACATGCTGCCACCCAGATAGGACATTGCTACAGCTACTGTGATCACACAATGGTTATAGAAACCTGTATAAGATTGGACTCTTAAGATATCAACATGGAGCAAGGATGTGCCCTACTTAGCTCCCTAAGGAGCTAATGGCTGTTAGTGAGTGCTGGAGGAGGGTGTGTAATTTTGTCTAATGTTGTAGCCTATGGGAGACTAGATGGGGAGAAAAAGGGGTTCAGAGGAAAGTAGGGGGAATAAGAGAGGGTAATGGGCAGGGGTGAGTATGGTCACAATATATCATTTATATGTGTGAAGTTGTCAAAATGTAAAGAAATATGTTAATGACTATCCAGGGGATGGCTCAGTTGGTAAATTGGCTGCTTTGGAAGCAGAAGGGGTTGTAAAGGCTGGACATGGTAGCTTGCATCTTTAACCCTATCACAGGGGGTTCTTGGAGCACTGAGCTCCAGGTTTAGAGAAAGACCATTTCAAGAAAACAAGGTGGAGCATAATTGATGTCAACCTCTGGCCTCCATATGAACTCACACACAAATGTTCCTGCACACACACATGCACTCACACACTAACACATGTACATTGTACACAGACAAAAATAAAAATGTAAAAAATTTTAATAAATAAGCAAATAACTGGGTGAGAATAGTTACTGGTCTGAAACAGTTTCTAACATGAGTTCTAGTCAGTCCTAACTCTATGGTTCCAGGATTTACCACAGATAAGAAATATAAGATCCAAATAAATGAAAAAATTAAAAAAAAGAAATATCAAGATCCTTTAGACACTAGATATAGAAGAGCTTCGATGTGAGATTATATAACATATTTAATATAATTTTATGCCATGTTTGGAAGTCAGTATAAAAGAGGAAAGTTTGAGAAAGCTGAGCTGTCTCTTGGGTTTATATAGGCCTTTCCTGTAAGGTCAATAAGATCCATTCATCTCTACAAGTTGGTTTTAGTGATTGTTGTCACCACAGTTAGAGTTAGAGTGGATCATGTAATGTTCAATTACAAGCACACAGCCTTTCACACTGTAAGAACACAACAAAACACGAGGGTTGTTATTACAGGGATTGCTTTAAATGGAGATTTAGTAATGGAACATTGGAACTGACTTTCGTTTTTCTTTCCATAATACCACTTATAAGTATTTCGAAAGCCTCATCATTATTCCTTATATGTATTTAAAATTTAGTGTTGAAATCATACAAATTGATAAAAAAAGCCCACCCAACCTAATGAATCACATATACCATTTTCAATCTTCTCCATATATCTTGAGCAATAAGGATAAACAATTTATCATTACAAAGGCATCAATCATTTATTTATGTATTGTGTTTGTGTCTGTGGGGAGTGTTGTGTGTACTCAGGTATATATGCATATGTGTGTGTGTGTATATATAGGGAGGGCTGGAGGCCAGGGATTAATCTCAGGTGTCTTCTTTAGGGGCCACTCTTGTTTTGTGGGACATGATCTCCCACTGGGACCTGATGCTTGCTATTTACTATGTCTATTGGCCAATGGGCTCCAGAGAATCTCCCTGTCTCAATTTTCCAGCACTGGAATTACAAATGTATGCCACCATACCTGGCTTTATACATGGGTGCTTGGACTTGAACTTGTGCCCTTGGGTTTTGCAGAAAGCACTTTACTGACTGGGCCATCCCCTGGCTCAGCAACCACTCGTTAAATAAATGAAACACAGTTGTAGCTTCCTCACTGAGTGTTGTTGATTTCTGAGACTCATTACATATACCAGAGCTTGTATTTTCTCCCTGGAGACATGTACAAATGCCATAGATTTTTGATGTTCTCTTTCTTTCTTCCTCTTTAAGCCTTCTGTTGAAATTCTCCTTGTGTACTACTCCTACTCTTAGCCCAAAGGCATGTGGTATGGTAAATGCACAAGGAACATTTTCAACCTGTCCCTGAATGAATATCAGAAAAGCTTAAGGTGAAGGATAGCAGAGAAAGGGAGTGAGACCCAAAGGCTTCCAAACTCCATATCTGGAGAGAGAGAGGAGGACCTGGGTTGTGAGACAGCCAAGGTCATGAGGGGTGGACCCAGGTATGGGGCATTTGGGAGCTTTGTTGGAAACAAGTGAGTGATGGGGAGGAGAAAGCTAGTCAGCTCCATGGACCTGCTGGTGCTTCTCAGTGTTGAGAAGACCTTTAGCAGATCCCAGGAATATGAACGTCCCCTAAATCAGAAGACCAGGGGCCACACAGGGGTACTCTATCCAGCCACTTCACATCTCTCAGCAGACCAAATGAAGCATTGTACCTGAATCCCTCAGATCCCCCACACATTCTTGCTCCAGAAACTCATGACTAAAATTCCTGCAATGTAGAAAGCTACTCACTTCATAATTAAAAGAGAAGAGAAAATAAAAGAAAATATGCAAATACCCTGGGAGAAGTTTACTTTGAATGCTTTTGTGTCAAAGGATGACACCTTTTTCTATGGAGACTAGTAAGAAAAATGGAAGGTGCTGGTTTCCTGTATGAATTAGAGTGTGAGGGCTACTGCTAAAGTAGGTAACGTAAAGGCCAACTGGGATCAGTGAAATATGAATTTCTGGCACAAGGGGCTGTCTAGATATTTTGTTCTCAGTCTGTTCTCTGACCAATCTATGTGAGAAGATACACATCAATCACACTGGTAGCAGAATTTAGTCCAATCCATTCTCTTACAGCTGAAATAAACAGCCCCTATCTAGATGTCAAGTGTCATTTTTACTTCCCAGCACTTCAGTGGCAGAGCAGGGATTACAGCAGCGAGAGAGAATTTCGGATCCCCACAGGGTAGAATTTAGAGATAAGAATCGTTTTTATCTTCATGTTAGATTTTCCTCTTCTTTGGGGCAGGAGATTCTTATTTCTAGAAGAAGGAAAGTAGGTGTATCCAAAAAACAAAACAAAACAAAACAAAAAACCACATTCAGGGATTGGGGTGAAGACATTCACTGCTGCAGAGATGGATGAACAGCAAAGGCACTTCTGTCCTACCAAAGTCAAGGTGATGGTTGGAAAGTGCTGGGACCTGGAAGTGCGGGCATCTATTTCTGGTTGGTGACCTGAGGAAGGATCCCTGTGTGTTTTCTTAACCTTTAATGCCTATAGAGTGTCTTCTTCTATATCCCTCTAACAGTCAGTTCTCATTAGAGAAGATGCCACCAAGCCTTGGTTTCGTAAGGAAATAGACAGACTCTAGGCAAGCTGACCCAGCTGTTCCTTGGTTAAAAGGCCCTGACCTAATGGCTTCCTGGACCTAATCAAGTCATAGAGAACATATCATAGTTGGCTATGGAAACTAGGCAGCATCTACAAGAGCAACATGAAAGACATTTAATATTGGACACCGAGGCTGTTTGATTTAAGGGACAGAATATAAAAGGGTATGCATTAGAATTAATAGCTAAGAAGGTTTTTGAGCATGTAGGAGTAAATGATAGGTAACTTACTATAAGGCATTGATGGCTTTTCAGACCCAAGAAATGGATTTAAGTCGCCTGAAGTCAAATTTGTGAATGTTTTAGCTACTGTAGCAGAGGATAAGGGCTGGAGTAGAGATGTAGAAGAAAGTGTACATGAGGGAATTCCTGTTAATAGAGCCCATTGTGCCCATTAGAACATAAAATTGCATAGGAAAGCACAGTAAACACTCCAATGAGCCCAAGCCACCAACAAGGTGCTGGTACTACCGTTACTGTCATGTTCCACGGTGTCTGGTGTATGTTGGTAGCAGAAGCAGTCATAGTACTGACTCATTAACAGCCATGGAGATAATGGGTCACTCTAGTAACAGAGACCATGTGACGTGCTTGGCTAGGGCATTGTGATTAGTGGTAAGGCTATAGGGACATCCAAGAAAGCTCAACTCTGAGGGACTTGTAGAGCTGGATAATTCCGTATGAAATATGCAGGAGCTGAACTATGGTAGTAACTGACATGGACAAAGAAGTTAGGGCCAGACAACTTGAAGATGGAGGTCTGTGTCTTTAAGTAGACACAATCCTGTCTCTGACCAGAGTTAACTTCTACATATAGTGCATATGAATTAAGAGGAAGCTGAGTAAGAGGAAAGCTTCCAAAATCTCTACCGAGTAACTTATATGCAGTGATGATTCTATCTATTTTTCTCCCAAAGGTCTTATGGGTATTTACCAAGGCTATGCATGCTGGAAAGAGGGGGGGCATTTGCATACTTCAAACACTATTGGACACAGGATCTACATGACATTCCTAGCTAGAAACCCAAATCACCCTCATGTCTACTTTGCTAAGAGTGCAGACCTACAGGGATTGGAGATGGAATCTTGACTCAAGCTCTGATAACATGTAGATGGATGGGATGGGGGTGTCAAAAAGCCACCCCAAAGTCATTTACCTGGTCCCAAATGTCAAGTTTATATAGAAGAAACTGACATTTGGATTAAACATTGCACATGGAGGCCATGGTTTGGAGCTGTCCTTGTGAGGATGCCAGAGGGAGCTCTGACATTGACTGTCCCCCACCAGGAAACCAAGTCAGGACAATGTCACTGATCTGCTGTGCCCACCACTGCAATACTATCTGAGTCTACTTCTGGTGGTGGTGGTAATGCCAGGTGGGGGTGCACACTGGTGCTCCTCTCTTGGCTCTATCCAATTGGAGGCCGAGAGAGGTGTGTGAGAATTCAAGGTATTCCCTTGGGTGCTCATGGGTTGGTTCTCATTCCCTGACTCTGTGAGTAATCACAGATCACATGCAGTGACCTTGGCTACAGGAATGGGGTTGCCAGAGATTCAGACCACTCTGGAAGGAGGGTCTAGGCCACATTCTCTGGTGGGTCACTGAGACCTTCCCAGCTATGAGCTAGGGTAAGAGGACCCGGAATGGATTGTAGAAGAAGAGGTGGTGAGCTTAGGTAAGCTTCTGAGGAGATTGTGATAGGAGCTGGAGTTAATTCTACCAACCCCTCTTCTTCTAAGAGAGGCCTATGAGGCCTGTGGAGGAGCAGATTCATGAGTGTGTGCAATGTGCCATCACAACTGTGGACCGTAGAAGCCCAGACATTTCCCTAACTAGTATAAAACATGTAAAAAGCTGCCATATCCCAGACCCAATCAATCACTCATGGCAAAAATACATTATCTCAGGCTTTTTCCAGTGATGGAGCTGGCTGAGACTTGCCAGCAGGACCTGTGCAGTGTGCAATTCCTCCAGTGAGCATCCTGTGCTTCCATATGACGCACTGGCCAGGCTGAAAGCTTCTTCAGTGCGAGGCTCATTTAAACCAACGCCCCTTCCTTCTCCATTTTCTCTCATAGGTATCAGATCTGCCTACCTCTTTTTTCCATTTGTCCTTTATAATTACTTCTCCCCAATAGATTTTTGCATTTGTAATTTTGTCTTAGCATCTGCTTCTGAATGGGCCTTTATTAACATACATGATCAGTTCTTGTACTTAAAAAGCAATTAACATAAATTGCTAAGATTTTACACAGCCAATAAAAGTGGAACTAATGAGAACATGTTCATTAGTGTAATTGTTGGATGATATTACATTGCTATATTACCTATGATCTTACCTGAATTTTATTTGTATCAATCAAGTGCTGTGCCATTGATTTTAGAATAATTGCAAAGAAGAACCAAGAATGCTATGAGAGGAAAAACACAATAAAAGATTTATTAATCTATGTAAAAATGATGATTATGATCTTTATAATTCAATATTGCTACATTTTTTATCTTAAAGTAAATGAGTAAGTAAATGGACCAGGGCAGTAACACATTCTCTGTTACCTTAGGATGATGTTTATCAAAGTTATACTTGTCATAGCTCACATCATACATTATTACATACATTAGCCCCTTAATAATATCAAAAAGTTGAAGCTAAAAACTGTACAGTTTACTTGAGGCGACTTTTTGAGCATTTGTTCATGAAAGATTTATTCATGAATATTTGTTTCACTTAAGTTAACAAAACTAAAATAAAGCCTTTGTGATTGGCTCATCACTGGGCTCTTAATTTTGTGCTTATTTTGCTATGTGTTAATCATTTTCCCACCAATACTTACACGTTGAAAGTGTATTTCCTTTTTTCTACCATTGAACACCAAATAAAAATTGCTATTCTCTACCTATTCTCCTGAGACTGCCTTTTTAATTCAACAAACCTTGTTTAGAGTCTCATTATGGAGACTCACTAGCATGGGGTCACATCCCATCACCACACTACATATTCAATCATCATGAACCTCTCCGCTGTACTACCACAGAGCAATTGAATCACATCCAGTTTCTGGCTAGTACAATGCTGTGGTGACCTTTGTGGACCATCACCTTAAGTCCAAGAGATTGGCTTAGGTGAAGGGGACGAGAGGCGGATGTCCATTCTAAAGAAGCGGATGTGGCTTAATGAAGGGATCACTTCCCTGAAGAAATGAAAGTGTCTGCTTGATAGTGAAAGTGAAACCCACACTATCAAGAGTATTTAAGGAATCCAAGGCACACTGCAACTACCTCCATCTCCTATCCTGTCCCAAACTGCACCTTTAGTCATTGTACCAAATGTTCCGCCATTTGTCTCCATATTCAACAGACTCTCTCCATTCTCATGGTGGTCCATAGGCATGGCAGACTGCTGATGGCTTCTCTGACTTCATCTAACTGCTCCCATCCTTGCCCACAGTGGTGCTCTCAGACTCAGAGCTATCTGACTGAATAGGTAAGGCCTTTCCTGCACCTGCTGTGTTCTACTCTGAAATTCCCATGGCCAGCTCCCTTCCTTTTTTCTCAGGTGTCCCCTTCTCTATCAGGTCACCTGCCCACCCTAGTAGAGTTGCTTATTTCTTTGAACTGCTCCACACTTTCATTTCTCATCTGGCTTGCCATCAACATATAATTTATGATTAAATTATATCCCTAGCTCATTCCTCCCAGTAAGCACCCAAAGGCATGGAACTTAGGTCACCTCTCTAACACATCCCAAGTGCCTAGGAGTCTGACTGCTTGAAGGTAGGCAGGTGCCTGAAATATATCAGTTGAATAAATACAATGAATATACTCAGAAGGCTTCTCAAAAAACAAACTTCTTGGTCTGTCAGAATTAGATTTTTGTGAACTTATGCTGATGGCTTATGATGTCATATTGCCTTTCTAGATATTTGCAATCCGTTGGACACAATCAGATGAATTTGTCAAATCACGATAGACAAAAAGCTTGCATCTAAATTCAGCGTTCCATCATCGTTTTATAGGGTTTTCATGGTCTTTTCTTCATTTCCTGCACACGTTTCAACTTGAGATCAAAAACTGGCTGTCACTCACTTATCCTCTATTGTCAACACGCTCATTAATATGCCATTATAATTCTTTCCTATTTTTTCCTACTATAACTAGCTGAACAAGCTTTGTGCTATACTTACTGTTTGTGAATATTTCCAGATAATTTTTAATAGTAATTCATTCTGCCCTTAGATCAAAGGACTAAACTTGGGTACAACCTGCTCTTCTCTCTGCTTCTTGATATAGAAGACCCCACTTTTAATTGATAATTTGATATAATTAAGTTTTGATATGAAACTTATGTCAGAAATTAGAAGGAAAATGACTTGTGGAAGTCAGTGAGTCCTGTCACCTTCGAGCAATAGAGTTCTGTATCCACTGCTAGCAATTTATGCACTGTGATGAAGAGGAGGATTACCTTTAGGACATGCTTGACTATCATTGAATCATTTGACTTCAAAAGATCACTCAAATTTTTAGCCAGTTCCTCATGTATCGTTCTCTCTTTGTAGGACCTGGTCTTGAACACAAACTGAAGAAAACCCAGAAAATTGAACAAAGTTAATTACTCTTAAAAGGCTTCGAAAATTACCCTACAGGAACAACTCATTTCTCAAAATCAGCTGCTTGTGTCAGCTTTAGTCATGGAGTCAGCGGAGGCCTGATGGGAAGAGCAGGACACACTTGCTCCTATTTGGGGTCTTTGCAGAAGTAGGGCCTTGCTCACCTAAGCTCTCCTTGGCACTCTTTCTGTAGAAATCAAGAGAAAGGGCCAGAGAGCCATTGAGCAGGTTCAAGGAGTCATGGAGGGCTTGGACCCACCTACTTAGGACACACTCCCCTTCTCTTTCCTTCCACTGGCAACAGGTGGCATGGTAGCAATTCTTCATCCTGAAAGGGTAGAGCACCCACTCAAATAGCCAAGTGGGGAAGCAGGTGCCTTCCAGAAGTGAGGAGGTGAGCTCCCCATAAGCCCAGGTTTTATCACCTGTGCTAGACACAGCTATCAAGAGGTTGATAAACATCAGCCATCAGTAAGATAATGAACGCTGCTTACTTTCCTTTTTTCCCCCCAAGGACTATCTTGGTGATAACCTTCTTTATTTCTTCATATATTTTAAGAACATCAATACGTACATATGAATACACATATTTCAAAGACATTAAATGCTCCATATTGAATTATAGTAGTTTGTTTATAAGTTGGGTTTGCCTCAAGAAAGGTATTGTCTTCATGATATTCACAATTTAGAATAGACTACAACTTAGTGGGAAGACAGGCAGGAGACTGGTACATTTACTTTTGGATCTCTAACCCTTTCTTTGGACTTCAAAGCATATCAGCACCAGGGTAGACCCTGAGGTTTGAAGTTCATCTCAAAGGGAAGACAGAAAGCTAATGGGCTCACAAAAACAGCTACAGCTAAGGGTAATTAGTTTCCCCTAAGCATTGAACTTCCTATGAAGACAAACGTACCACCAACTGTTGAATCCTACGCAGTTATTTAGCCTGAAGGGTGTTTTGTTTCAACTGGCATTGGACTAGTCTAACCTTACAAACCTGCTTCTTAAGAATTGTCGGTGCTACAAACCCCTGTGAAGCGCAGCATTTAATTAGATTGACGCAGACACACGTTTTTGAAAAAGACACAGTGTATGTGTGCAGTTTTGATACCATAGATGGAGTGAGTTAGCAGCTGGTACCACTGAACTTGAAATGGTGTTTTGTTTACTTGTGGATAAATACAAATTACAATGACTATAACATCACCCAAGGATATACAAGCATGTCTTGGAATCAGCCCATCAGTTGCTTACAATGTTCGTAGGGGTAGGACTTAATATATACCTATATGTTAAATGTTTCCCTTCCATCGCTGGTAAAAATAATTTCAAACTCTTAGCTCAAGGTCAGGCTGTTAACCATATACCTTAGCAGGAGTCTGATCACAGAATCAGACATCTGGGTCCTCGTCTGGTCTGTCTCCTCTTCTGTATCAGAGGAGACAGCTGAGGTTTCCTGAGGTTCACTTCTCAGAGCACTTCACTGCTTAGACTGAAGTCTCTCACTTCTTAGTTTAGGGATTTTTTTTTCCAGACTGATGCACAAGTTGGTTGTACTTATTAGGAAGTGTTTGCTTATTTCAAAATAAATTCTAAAATATCCTTGGGAATTGTCAATCTGAAATTCCACGTAAGTATATCTCTGGATTTGAGTTACTTTAGAACAAAGGGTCAACCACCTCTCTTCTGTATTGCAGAATGTGACATTCTTGTCAAGATATTTCATGTTTTCTGGGTGAGAATGAAGCCTATTCCAAGATGCATTTCCAAGAGCACCACAGAGTAAGGGTCTGAGCATCCGAGGTTCTCACAGGAGCTGGCCTTGGTGATGACGGAAGTAGCCACAACAGCTGAAGTTCTTAATATATTTTTAAACAACTCCATTAGAACAAGGAAATTGATACTACAGTTGAAATGGAGTCGTCTGAATGAAGTACAACGATTCAAGGAATTATTTTATTCTATTTGGTCTCTTTGTGGATTGAAATAGAAAGTTAGGGTAAGTATTGAGAAGATAAACTCTTCCCAGATAATTACATTAGCAAATACACTCATCAATCCACTAGCAAAGTAAGTGATGCCCCTCTATTAAGCACAGAGCAAACTACATGGTATTTGTAGGTGTAGGTAATTAGCTTTCGGTAATTGAAGTCAGGGTCCTAGCAGGTACAATTGTATTCTAAGGAAGGGGCTGGGAAATGACTATTCTAGCATGCAGGCTCTTTTAAGGAGGGTATTTGGTATTTGGGGAAGACACCTAACACTTCTCACAGAAAATACATAGATAGGAATCCTTGCACGTGGAATCTCAGAATGGTTCATTCCAGAACGAGATTTTTAACTACTTCCTTTTGTAGCAACATTTCTATGACACCAATCATTGTTAAACAAAGAAGTTTCTATCACAGAAGGCCCCAATTCTTCTCCAGTTGCATTTCTAAGCGTCTAGAATGTACATGTTTATCCCTATATATGACTTGAATATATTTCCTTTAAAAAGCAACATCTCCAAAGATCCAGTCTGTGTATACAAAATGTATGTATGTATCATAAAGTAATTGAGGATGCTTGTATTTTGATTTCAATGAAAGGATGTTTGGAGCAGAGCTATGAGAATGCAAACATCACCACAAGTTCATTGGCATCGATTCACAGCCAATTGAAAATGAGAATAGAACATCTCCAAGTGGACACTTGACAAGGGACACTGAGGAAGCAGTGCACACCAATGAGATGGGCAAATGGTTCATGCCAGAAGATAAAGGACTTAACATACCAGAAGCAGGTACAAATATACAGTAACTGGGAAAATGAAATAATGCCTGAGAAAACAATAAAAAGAGCTAAGAAAACATTACAGAAGAAACACAGAGCATTCAACAAACCCACAGAAGTCTTTCTTAATTAGCATAGAAATTCCATATATTTCTAATGTCAACTTCAAAGGAGCAACACTTTAGCTTTCTTTTCTGTCTTTTTGTTTCCACCATTCCCACATTGATATTCATTTACACATGCACATAGTGCTTTTACACTTAAACAATACAGCTAGCCCATTAATGCAAAGAAATGGAATTCTGCTAAGGTGAACTCGTGTTCTGACCATGGTGGGCACCATCCAACTTCAGGGTGAGACCCTCCCTCTTAGTGCAGACAGGAAACAAGACAAGCCACACAGCACAGGGCATATGATCAGTGCCCCAGTGGCGACTCTGTACCTTAATGTATGACTGGACGGAATGGTCTAGCTGCTCCTCATGACACTTGGCCACAATGTCAGCCAGAACCCTGGAAAAGCAAGGATGTTTAGTGGCCTAGCTGAAGATACAAAGATTCTACTGTCTTAGAATACTTGGAAAATGGGATATTTCATGAATGAATGAATGAACCAGTCAAATCACACTCTTCTCTTGCCTTCCTCACTCCCAATAGAGGGCACTTGACATATCTCTATCACCTGGGAGTAATTTCCAAACAGAAGCATTCCAAGGACCCACTAAGGTATAAGTAAGGTCTTAGGGCATAAGATCACACTGGAGACATTTCCTCTGAGCTGAATGTACCATGTGTGGTCTCTGCACTTGCTGACATTGTCTTCCTGGAAAAGGGATCATTTTAAGTACCTAATTAGGCTCTGATTAGTGCCCATGTTTCATTTTAAAGGGCTCACCTTTCAACCAGTGAGCAGAAGACCTATTTTTGGAAAAAGAGATTAGGTTAAGCTGTATATTTCCCTCATTAGCTGGGCTAAGGTTTCATGCAGCAGTGGTATGTTAATATTTTTCATATTAACATGATCGGTTGCTGCATGGCTGGAGAGCTTTGGGAGATCTCAGAAGCTAACAGATCTGTAAACTGCAATATTTAAAAGTCTTGTCAACATTGACATAATACTCAGCTGAAAGGGACACTAGTTGATGTCACAATTTGAGATTTTTTAACCTGGGTCCAGAACTGGATGTTTGTGGAACTGATACTCATACTTTAATTTCCCAGAACTTTGGGGTTTTATGTTAAAAACAAGGCTAAAAGCCTTCATTGTAGAAAAGATAAATAATACGAACAAGGAAGAAACAGTCAATATTTCAATACTAGCTGTTGATTTTTTCATAATGCTAGGGCTATTTTTGAAACACACAACAAATATATATTTAAATTATTAATTCAAGATAATATAAATGCAGAATTCTAAGTTTATGACTAGACTTATTAGTGATGTTGGAAGAGTATGGTTTGACCAAATTTAACACAAAAGAAAGGAAACAGTGCAATTAAAAAAATTCTGTGGGACTATGAAATGATACAACTATTTTGGTAAACATTCTAGCAGTTTCTAAAAAAAAATTCTAATACTCAACCAATGAATTATATAGCCATTGCGCTACTGTGGATTCACATCAGAAGTCAGGCATTAGAGTTATGTTGACCTAGAATTTATATATGAACATTAATAGTGACTGCATTCATTATAGCCCCCAAATAGGAAAAATTCAGATGTCTTTCAACAAATGGATCCTTAAATAAACTGTGGTACAATCCATATCATAGAATACTACTCATCCTTGAAAAGAAGTGACCTAGTCATAGATGGACAACCTGGGTGAATCTTCAGAGAATTGTGATGAGTGGAAAAGCTAATGACTGCATACTGTATAATTTCATACATACACAGACAGGTGTGTGTGTGTGTGTGTGTGTGTGTGTGTGTGTGTGTGTGTGTGTG